>CAJUYI010000892.1:52147-84260 GCA_910591695.1 Galerucella pusilla | reverse complement strand
CTAATTTTCTATAAATATTTTCTCACAAAATGGCTACCCATTTTGAGAGCCACATTTCCTCTCCTATCCAGCCAAGGATATTTTTAAATATTATGAAATTGTTTTCTTTTGAATAATTCAGATATTTGTCCAGGATGAATCCTTAAGTTCAATCAGTAAATTGTAATTTTTTTGCACTGGACAGATATCCTTGTTAGCTTCATATTTTTTTTGTTACCTTTTTTTTATATACCGATACGTTTTATAGCACAGTTTCTGGGGCACAATACCTAGAAGGCTGGTAGTACCTGAAAAATTAATAGTACCGGAAAAACAGTACCTAAATAAATACAGTACCTAGAAAACTAACAGTACCTGGAAAACTAGCAGTGCCTGGTAGACAAAAAGTTTTTTTTAAACCTGCCAGAAGCGGTCTCATGCTGAAACTACAATAAGTCAATAGTGGGAGACCACAGTCCCAGGCTAAGTTGCAGATTTCTCCAGCTGTACTGGATAATATCTCCATCGACATCATTTTCAAAAGTAGTCTATACTCTAAGTATTTATTTTTTATTTATATCTTACTAACCTATTTTGTTTGTAATTGGAATTTAATATATACATTATTTTACTTCTTTAGTTTTATTTATTATACAGAAACGTATTTTTTCATTTTTCTCTAAACAGATTAAAGTTAGCCAACTCTTAAATTTGATTTTGTTTCTAATTTTCTTTTAGGAAAGAAAATTAGTGGCGCCCTAAATTGCCTTCTCTTTTCTTTTCTAATTTTTTTGTTTAAGATCAATTAGTAACTAAGTCCTGCGAACTGGCCTAGTTGCTACCAAATTTAAGTGGTTAGTTAGGCAAGAACCTACAATACAACCTAAAATCATTTTTTTGTTAATTTTAAAAACCTAGTTTTTCATCATCATCCAACTTTAAACTTTAATTGTTTCATTAGCGCCCAACAGGTATTGTTTCTTTGGTGCTCAAACAATAGTGTTTCAGCTTCTTAATCGTTGGGAAAAAAAGTTCATCAGATCGATCCATAGCTTCTAAGGCAATAGAGGGCTCTTCTTGATTGCACCAGTGGTTGTGCCAAAGCTTATACTCGCTTACCACAACTTTCTTTTCAGCTTCACTAAGAAATATTTACCCTATTCTTTAATACATCTCTTTGCTTTGTCACTATTTTGGGTCCGGTCAGGTAAAATCAACTGAATTCCTGAAATTGTTTCTTCGTGGGGCTTAAAACGAGCTTCAATTTCGTTGACTACATGTTCGATAAATGGGTAAAATATGTTCCACCGATAGTAAACTTCAGCTGTGTCCCCTGGTACATTACTGCGGTTGATTTGTCTTCCAGTTACTCTTGGAACACTTATATCAACTGAACTTAACTTTTTTCACACTTGGCAGGCGCAACTACTATAAGTACTTAAAATTCAATTTCTTAAAGCTTCAGATCCAATATTGATGAAAAATATATTATTTGTATTCCGTAATTCGTATTAAATGTAATTAAAATATTGCGGCAGTATGCTAAAAAAAAAATTTTGTATTTTCTTTTGGGGGGGGGGAGGTTGAACCCCCAAAACCCCCCCTTATATACGTCCCTGGTTAGCCATCAGAAGATATTGTTGTTGAATCACAAATGAGTTCGTAAATAGTCCTAATAATTCTAATATTTTGTTGAAAAGAAAGCAAATAAAGCTGCATGATATTAAGCTACCTCTTTTCTCTGGTGTGTATGGGAAGTGGATTGAGTTCAGGGATACTTTCCAGTCTCCCATCGATGATAACGATCACATCAGTGAAATAGAAAAATTTCAATATCTTAGGGCTTCATTAGAGGGTACTGCTGGGCAAGCTATACAGTCATTTGAGTTTTGTAGTAAGAATTATTCATCAGCTTGGAACGCTTCATGTAAACGTTTTGATGATAAAAACATTTTGGTTTATTAACATTTAGATGCGTTATTTAATTTGGAAAAGTTCCATAAAGCATCATCAGAAAAACTACGTGAAATAGTTGATCATGTTTCTAAGCATATAAGAGTGGGATGAGTATGAGGGCGCGCTCCTTTTAGCGCGCCCTCATACTCATCCCACCTTTTCTCCATTTCCTCATCCATCCATTCCTGTACTTCCTCTCTGCTCACACCCCTCCAGCGTTTCTGTCTGGCTCTAGCCATCAGATCCAATGGATAGGGCCGTGACAGCACTGCTGCTGCCAGTCCACCCACTGTCCTGTACACCTGCACCACCCTCAAAAGTATTCCTCTCTGCACCCGCAGGAGTGGTATAACCCTCGCATTCACCCCTGCTTTCTCACCCCACACTTCCGCGCCATACAGCATACTCTGCTATACCGTCCTACCAATTATCCTCCTCTTCCATTCTCCCGGTCCTTTCACATTACCCATCAATCTTCCCAACCACGCTGCCCTTACTTTTGCCTTCTCTGCAGCCTTCAACATATGGGTTTCGAAGGATAATTGGCTATCCAACCACACCCCCAGATACTTCACCGCTTTCTCCATCCGAATTTTCTTTCCCTTCACCATTAAAGGATGCAGAACGAATTTGCACAGAGATTGGGGACATAAAGCAGTTCTTCAAATAGATCACTCATCCTTATCCGTATACGTAACGTAACGGAGATACGTGATTAATCAAAAAGACGTATAAAGCAAATGCGTTCGTAACGTAACCATGAATGTGTTTTAATTTTTAACCTGAAAAATAGTGAGTACTATTACCTAGACATCTACTAAAAAATAGTCTCTCTTAAAGTGACCTTTCGCGTTTCTTGGTCGTTTGGTCGTTGAAAAACGCGTACACAAAACACAATAACGCGATACGTACGTTGGGTACGTGTGACGGATTGATACGTTTCACGTAACGTAACGAAGCCCACGTATCGCTTCTGCACATGCGCACTGCAATACGTATACGGATAAGTGGTGATTTTTAGATTTGATTTAAGTCCCTATTAATGGATTTCTCCAACTATTTCGGAGCCCCCACAGCTAATCACTATTTTGGACTCAGTGTACAGTGGCTTCGTTCAAATTAAAACCAAAATTGAAATTTCACCATAGTTTCCCGTTACTAAAACTACTTAAGTTTCAACTGTTATTGTCACCCTGGGATATGCGGAATAGTTAAAATTACACTATGAGACTTCTGCAGTCTCCCTAGGAGGTTTTGCATACTGATTAAATGTCGATGGGGGAGAAATCAGTATACAGATGGAAGAAGTGAGTTGGAGTTGATTACGAGTCAGAGCGAATGCTGATAAAGGTTGATTTCTCGTTACGAATTGTTTGCGTTATCACTGGTAATACCTACTTATAATTAGTACCGACAATTTCTATTCCATGGAAATAATATAGTATGGTATAAGAAGTTCATTTAGGAGGTTTAAGTTAACTATTTCACTAGAGTAAATTGATAACTGACAAAATTTGAAGGTTTTGAACTGGCAATTTTTTGTCTTGTCGCGGCAATTTTTTGACGTTTAATATATCAAATCTATGTGTATAAAATTCTATCACTCTGTGATGAAATTCAATATGAAATATTTGTTAGTGGTTACTAAGGAAACTAAGTTGTTCATTTATTTATTTTACAGTCTAAAAATTATTAAAACTGTTTCAAAAATTCAAATAAGTATTATTAACATGAATAATACAAGATTTGGAAATATTTCAATAAATGAAATAGAGAGTACAATTAAGCAAAGTATACCGCGAAATACAATGAAGACAAAAAGTCTGCGTGGGAACAGTTTAGAATGTTTCTGGACGCACGTAATTATACGTTAGAAAAGGATACTTCTGAACAAGTTATAGCGAAAATTCTTGAACATTATGGTTTTAACATGAAAAAAAGAGATTGAACTGATTATACTGAAGCTAGTGTGAAAACACTTTGGAATACGACTGCTCAAATGGTTCAGGATGAAAATTTTCTAGAATTTAACATCAAAATTGATCCATTTAAAGATATCTATAAATTTGCTAGAGTGGCCAGGGATACAAAACGTAAAAAGCTTCAGGCTGAACCTGGAACCAGAAAAAGAAGTTCTAACGCGTTCACCAAAAAAGAATTTATGGAAATGGTAGAAAGCTATTCTGAAGATAATCCTGATGGGTTACAAAAAAAGTTTTTTCATTTATGTTCGTTCGAATTAGCATGGCGTGGAAATTAAGCTGCTAATTGTGATATTAATTACTTTAAAAAAGGTTATGATAATGAAGGTAATTTTACTGGCAGGGTAGAATATAATCCAATCTTTCCCAAAACGACACAAGGAGGATCAAAAGCTTTATCTGGCAGTAAGTGGCTGGTAAGAATTAATGCTAACAACAATTTGTGTTCCGTTCGTTTATTTTCAAAAATTATTGAAAAAAGAGAATCCAATCCTTATCTAACAACAACAAGATTATTTTTAACAGTACATCCAAATTGGGAGAAAGGAATATGGTACAAAAATTCACCATTGGGAATTTATACAATTTCAAAGTGGTATAAAATATCGGCAGAATCAATTAGTATAGACACAGAAAAAATAAAAATAACCAATCATTCTCATAGAGCTTCTGCAATATCTGCATTAGCGAAAGGAGGAGTTGGTGAACGAGAAATAATTAAGCTTACAGGACATTCTTCTGTCCATTCTTTGAAACCATATTTACAATTAAATGAAGAACACCATTTCCAACTTATAGAGAACCTTCGAGAAAATAAAAATAAAGAGAAGGAATCCTCAGTTTCTAACTTAAATTCATCACAGGTTATGATGCAAAACAATCCCCAAAATTATGCTACAACGTACAATTATAATAATTGTACTTTTTACATAAATAAGTAATTTTTTTTTCATGATGTTATTCTTTTTTTGGCTTTGTATAATTGAAGTTTGCAATAAATAAAACGTTTGAACATATGATTTTTAAGTTTTTCTCTCGTGAAATAGTCGAATACCACTCAATTAAAAATTTTGTAAGGTAAAATTTTTCTCTTGTCGTATTCAAGTTTGTTGCTTTCAGGTAACTATGCTCATGACATTTAATCCAAAATCACTCGCCTGTTAAAAATGTCATTCGCAAAATTGCCAAGCAACAAACTTTCATGACAATCGAAAAATTTTGCCGACAAAATTTTCACTCTCGTGGTACTTATCTATGGAAATAAGTTTCCAAATTTGGGAAATTCATTTATCGGGAGCTTAGCGAAAAAGGATCACTTAAAAAGCCCGCTTGGGGAGATTATTGAAAGTGTTTTTTGTTCGCACAATTGTCTTGCATACAAAGATGAAGTCTTACCGCCATTTGCCATCTAGTTTTTCCACATTGCTCAATTTAATCAGGTCATCTGAGTTTGTATTGAGATTTTTTTCAGCATAAAACTGTTTTAAAATCTCCATTTTCACTGTAATTTTCGAATCAATGACAATCTGGAATAAACTTTTGATTAGCAACAATATATAGTGTGGACATAAAGTCCGCCCCTCCTGTAACTTTTGAACCGTTGGGTAAACAGGGTGATTCATAAGTAATGAGCCAAATTGTAAATCTACGTTCAGAAGGCCAAAATAATAATATTTTCATTATCAATAATGGGTCTTAGTCTGCTCCTTACTGAGGTACAGGATGTTAAAGCGAAAAAAATAAAATATATTTTTGTTAATAGATCAGCTACTTTTCCACATGTGAACTAGTTTTTGTAATGGTTAACAAGAATGTGCGAGATGATTTGAGTTAACTCGTAGATGTCGCCACATGCGCCATATGAATTAGATGAAATCAGCAACAAATTTTTCATCGCTCATTATTTCACAACTTACTTATTCAATTTTGATAGCCCTATCATTTCTGTAGAAAAAAGCTATACTTCTTTGATCTTCAGAATATTAACGATTTTCGAGATATTTAAATTTTACCAATTCACTACAATACATTTCACGGTGGTCGACGTAGCATAATCTGTTAAGACACAAGCATGCCATGAAATGTTGACATTTATCTAACCGTAATTGATAATTGGTGATAATATTGGAATGAAACCATACAAAAATTACGTAATGAAACACATTTATTGAACGCCAGTTAATAAAACGAAGACAGCATTAAAACAGACTTGAACTAGGACCACTTACAACTCTTATCAAAACCTATACTTGTTAAAGTTGTGCGAAGTTAAATTAAATTTAAGCTTAACTATGACCTACTGCAAAAGGTTTTCAACATGGCCACCACCAGCATTTATACACGCATTTAACCGTTTGGTTAAGGATTGTCTGACTTTAAAAAATGTAGCAGGATTATTTCGTATTGAATTGGCTGCATCTTGAATTCTATTCCATAACTCGTCTCGTGTATTTATAGGTTCAGCATAGACCATTGATTTCATGTAACCCCACTAATGAAATCAAGTGGATTAAACTCGGGACTACGAAGTGGCCACTGAAGTTCACTACCACGTCCAATCCATCGGTGAGGGAATGTTTCATTCAGATGCTCGCGCACAGCAAGTGAAAAATGTAGAGGAGCACCGCCTTGCATGAACCACATATTTCTTCTTACTTGTAATGGAAGATCTCCCAAGAGGTCGACTAAGTCATTATTTGAAAAATTCAAATATGACTCTCCATTTAAATTAGAAGGTAATTCAACTGGGCCCAGTAATGTATTGCCTATTACACCGCACCACACATTTATTTTAAACTCGTGCTGGAAATGTCTATCTTTTTTTTAAACGAGGGTATTCGGTTTCCCAGGCATGACTCTTTCGCCAATTAAAAACTCCGCGTCTGGTAAAGGCTGCTTCATCCGTGAAAAGAATGCTATTTAGGAATGTTGGATTATTATTCAATTTTCCTTTTAGCCACTGACAAAATTTAACTCTGATTCGATAATCTCTTGGAAGTAAATTTTGCACTGGTGTAAAATGATAGGGATATAAATTTTCCTTGTGCAAAATCCTAATCACGGACGGTTGGCTTATTCCAATAGCTGTAGACAATCGATGAGTGCTTATTTCAGAATTTTGCGCAATTCTCACCAAAATTTCATCTTCTTGCTGCGGAGTGATAATTTGAGGACGCCCTGAATGATATTTTGAACGAAATGAACCTGATCCACCCAATCGATTATAAATATTTTTGAATATCTTCCGGTTTGGCTGCCTTCTGTAAGGATACATTCCACGATATATTCTGGATGCTGCTTGCCCAGAAAAACGTTCTTGTGCGTAAACGCATATGTCTCTCATTTCTTCGTTTGAAAAGTGATTATGTCTCGGCATTTTTATTTATATTAGGACAAGAATGAATCAGTTTACCTAACAATAAAATGTTTCGAGCTCTTCATTGAACGTCAAAGCTTTACTACACCCGTTGTTACTGTCACTGTCAACATTCTTACCCTTACAAAAACTAGTTCATACCCAAAATGTTCAAGGCATTATGTGGAAAAGTAGCTGATCTATTAACAAAAATCTATTTAATTTTTCTAGCTTTAACATCCTGTACCTCAGTAATGAGCAGACTAAGACCTATTATTGTTAATGAAAATATTATTATTTTGGTCTTCTGAATGTGTATAGTGTATAATGAAGCTTCTAGCGAATTTGTTTCAATTTGTATATTGTATACATATATCAACGTATGCTAACGTATTGGGAAAAGGGGATTTCTCAATATGGTCATAATATGTCCGCTATTAACGTTACGAGTTTACACCGCGGATGATGGGGTAAAGTAATTTCCGTGCCTGCGTCAAACTCAATTAGCGGTATCTGAACTCCAGCTTGGAAATTTGCTTTCCAAACCCATCCAGATCACTTCCGAGTTAACAATATTAACGGACTTTAGTTCAGGATCAGTTATTGTGTTATCAATATTTAATCAATCAATCCATTGCGGCGATTATCACCGGAGAGTATCCGGAAACTATTTCATTGACCTAATGTCTGCGTTATGTTACCGTCAGAAGATCAACATCCAATAGATGATTTCAATATAGAGTATTCAGAATTCCTGAATGAATAGCTCTTAATTTAACACTCCATCCATATCAGTCATTTCAATATTTGCAAATGTAATCGATATGTTAATCATATGTTTGAACGTTTTATTTATTGCAAACTTTGATTATACAAAGCCAAAAAAATAATAACATTATAAAAAAAAATACTTATTTATGTAAAAAGTACAATTATTATAATTGTACGTTGTAGTATTATTTTGGGGATTGTTTTGCATCATAACCTGTGATGAATTCAAGTTAGAAACTTTATTTTTATTTTCTCGAAGGTTCTCTATAAGTTGTAAATGGTGTTCTTCATTTAATTGTAAATATGGTTTCAAAGAATGGGCAGAAGAATGTCCTGTAAGCTCAATTACTTCTTGTTCACCAACTCCTTCTTTTGCTAATGCAGATATTGCAGAAGCTCTATGTGAATGATTGGTTATTGGAACTTCAGTTCTTCACGCCAGGTTATGTTTGAGCGACCAGGGGTCGCGACGCGAAAGATCTGACCGTTACGCGTTACGTTACGCTACGTTATGTTACATTGCTTCGTTAAGTGCCTTGCTTTTGCGTGCTTGTGCCTCCTTAGTCTCTCTCTCGTTTACGAAGCAGCGATTCATAATAATAAATAATATGCTCCTGCCCGGATTCGAACCCGGGCCGCCCGCATGCAATGCGAGCATTCTAACCACTGAACCACCGATGCTATATTGAAATTCTATGCAAAGCTGGTATTCGCAGTGCTAGTGATCTACTTGAATTTGTTCGGATAAATTTTTACTATTATTTCCATAATTTTTTTTGCGCAATCAAGGGGTCTAGCACATTTACTTTTCGAAATACAGGGTGTTGAAATTTTGAAAAATTGAATGTTAATGTTAATTTGACATTTGGCAGGTAGTTTTTAAATGTAAAAGGGCATATTTTGAAAGAAATTGTAGTTTGTGCAACTAGTGTGGATATGATGGCCATATCGCACGAGGACGAAGATGGAGCACGACGCCGTAGGCGGAGTGCTCAATCGTTCAAGTGCGATATGGACAATCCACACGAGTCGAGCAGCATATTTTTTCTACGACCCACTTAGGAAAAAATCTAGAAAATAAAAATTTCTATAAACTGTAATATAACTTCAAATTAAAAATTCAACAATTCAATTTTATGTTTCCACTAATTTTGTGGTAAACGTACAGTTCTTGAATGTCCAATTTTTATAATGCTACGGTTTCCTTTTTTAAATATACGATGCTGTTATAAGTAGATGTTGCCAGACGGACTCCCTCATGAAGGGTACCGTACCATTATCTATAATAATGAATATTCTGCTAAATATTCCAAACATCCACCTGTTGTCGTTATTAATAACAAGCAGAATAATTATTTAAAAATAAAATTAACAATAAAAAAAACTCCCTCGCGGGTATCGAGCCCGGGTCTACTGCGTGAGAGTCTGGTATGCTTACTACTCGACCACCAAAGAATATGCAAATCGTTTATCTATAACGTCAGATGTATTACATAATTTTTGCTTAAAAGTTCCTACCGTGTGTCCCGCGACACGTTCTACCTTTTTTTTTTTGTGTCTATACCAATTGACTCTGCCGATATTTTCGTCCACTTTGAAATTGTATTAATTCCCGATGGTGAATTTCTGTAGCATATTCCTTTCTCCCAATTTGGATGTACTGTTAAAAATAATCTTGTTGTTGTTTCATAGGGATTGGATTCTCTTCTTCCAATAATTTTAAAAAATAATTGAACGGAACACAAATTGTTGTTAGCATTATTTCTTACCAGCCACTTACTGCCAGATGAAGCTTTTGATCCTCCTTAGGTCATTTTGGAAAAGATTGGATTATATTCTACCCTGTCAGTAAAATTACCTTTATTATTATATTCTTTTTTAAAGTAATTGATATCACAATTAGCAGCTTCATTTTCACGCCATGCTAATTCGAACGGACATGAATGAAAAATTTTTTTTTGTAACCCATCAGGATTATCTTCAGAATAGCTTTCTACCATTTCCATTAATTCTTCTTTGGTAAAAGCGTTAGAACTTCTTTTTCTGGTTTCAGGTTCAGCCTGAAGCTTTTTACGTTTTGTATCCCTGGCCAATCTAGCAAATTTATAAGTAATATCTTTAAATGGATCAATTTTGATGTTAAATTCTAGAAAATATTTTTCCTGAACTATTTGAGCAGTCGTATTCCAAAGTGTTTTCACACTAGCTTCAGTATAATCAGTTTAATTTCTTTTTTTCATGTTAAAACCATAATCTTCAAGAATTTTTGCTATAACTTGTTCAGAAGTATCCGTTTCTAACGTAGGTATAATGGGCTTGTTATCAAAGAAATATTTTCTCGGTTTTTCTCACGTTATTTTGTAAAACTGAATCATCAAAATAACTAGTGAAATTTTCAGCTCTTGAACTTTCCCCACTACTTAGATATTAGAGGTTGAAAATGGAGCTCCCTTAAAAAGCGACAAAACCGACTGTGACGTCATATTGCATATTGTGCTCTGTACACCGCTGAGTTTCACATAAGAAAGTTGATTACAGCTGCAAAAACTTTAAATTTTGAAAGTGTTAGTGATTTTTGCTATTAAAGATGTACTCAGTAGATACTGGATTTATTGAAGCATATTCTGCAAATTCACCTGAAGTCGATATGTTTATGGTGAGGGACTACATTAATAGAAACAAAGAATTCACACTTGGTTTCTGAATCGAAATTGCAAAACAATCTATAATACATTGTACATTTTCATATCTGCGTCTGGAGGGAGTAGGAAGTCTTTTCTTAACTTGCACAAATGGGTAACGGTAACTGGCTAATAACGGTATAGTTTTTTGTATAATGCCACATACTCTGGAAAGTGCCACACCAAAATCGTCTCCTAATATCCTATAAGGTAAATTCAATTTGATCTTTTTTAATTTTAAAAAGATATCAAGCTTGTCCAGCTCACATTTTTTTAGTTAACAAGCTCACAACAAATAATGAATGACTCGGAACTCCCAAATAAAGCTTTGGATTTTTTTTCTATCAAATAAAATATTCTATTTCGTCTGACCTATTAGTGTCTGGATAAAATGAGCTATTCGGATCTGACATACTTAATTCTGACGAGCTAAATGTAGAAGAAGGACCGCTAGTGGATATTGAAAACTCTTCGTTCATAGGTTTTCCGTCTTTTTCCATTCACAATTTCTTTGGAACGATCTGATTGCTAGTGCATTTTCTCTTTTTAGCCATTTTCCATATATAAAAACCCTCGCCCCGCATTGAATCGCTTTGGAACGTACATAAGCCTTAATGCAAACCTGAACCCCTATTTCCCGAGATATAGGTTCCATTCGTGTGATATCCATTTGATTTTATTTCTCTACTTAATCATCATCAGAGGCTCTATTTTCTGAGCTTAACTTGTAAAAACTGTGACCGTGTCTTTGAACTATGCATTGTTACTCTATTTTTTAGACAGTCAAACAGTCACGGTACTACTCAAGGTTTTAATTTAACTGTTCCACTGCTCACTGTTTTAATGTATATATATTTTTCTGGTGCATTCTTGGATGTGTTAGGACAGTCGGGAATCAAATAGTATTCATTCACTCACTCCCTTCACAATAAAATAACGAAACGGAAACAGTAGGTACAGTCAACAGTCCAGCGTTATTTTTTTCTTACACAAAACGATACAATATACACAATACACAGCTCTCGACTCGCGGCGTTTCAAACGTTAGGTATATATAGCATATGCAATGTGACGTCACAGGTAACCACGCCCCGTTTTCATTCAATCCAATTTCTTTAATTAATTTGAGGGCTTAAACGTTCGCGGAAAAATCTACAATTTTGGGAATCTGCTTAAAATGAGTCTTAGTTTCTATTATTAACTAAAAAAAATTTTCTTGAACAAGCCCATTACATGCATTCTAAACTGTTCCCACGCAGACTTTTTTATCTTCATTGTATTTCGCGGTATACTTTGCTTAATTGTACTCTCTATTTCATTTATTGAATCATTTCCAAATCTTGTATTATTCATGTTAATGATACTTATTTAAATTTTTATTTTATTTATTTTTATACAGTTAAATAATAGATATTTACGTAATTAGTTATGAAAAGAGCATTATTGTTCAAAAAGCGTAATATTTGCCAAAACGAGCGCCAGCGAGTTCTGCAAATTACGCGTGTTGAACAATGTCGCTCTATTCATAACGTGTTTACGTACAACGTTTTATCTAATTCCGCGCTTTCATAATATTCAATAAAATTTTCGATTACAATGATGATATTGAAGTGGAATCAAATGGTGTCAGAATTATTGTTACTATGATGTATTCACCCAGAAAATTGACTTACTTTAAATAACTGTTTCCTGAATAATGTTTTCAATGTTTATAAATCTCAAAATACTATTGAATTAAAATAATGGGTTAATTGTACAGTTTAAATAATGAAATAATTGTCAGTTTTGACAGTACCTACCTAATTAATAAATTATTCTTTGAAACTCATGTGGTATCTCTATGCTGAAACATAAACAGTTACGTAAAGTTTTTACATAACTACTTTTCATAACTGATATATGAAGGTTATGAAAAATGTGACGTTACCTAACGTCAAGGAGTGACGTAAAGTGTCACATTTGATAGCGGGATTAGATAAATAAATAAGTTAGTTTCCTTAGAAACCACTAACAAAGATTTTATATTGAATTTGATCACAGAGTGATAGAATTTCATACACATAGATTTGATATATCGAACGTAAAAGAATTGCCGCGACAAGACAAAAAACCCTGTTGCCTGTTCAAAATCTTCAAATTTTGTGAGTTATCAATTTACTCTAGTGAAATAGTCAGCATAAAATATCGAAAATTTAGTCTAGTCTCATCTAGTTCCCCTTGTAGGAGTCTAAATTGTTTAAGACTATGTTTGTAATAACAATTAGTTAGTTGGTTACAATACAAAATTCTCCAATGACAAATTATCATTTGTCATGAGATTATAAGTATGGAAGCTGAAGGATCATTCACCAATCAGTCCTAAGATAACGCCTCTTATTCTACATCAGGAAGTGAGCTTTAAAAAGTAATAAAGACCTGTTCTCAAAGTTTTTCTTTCTGTTCTGGTAAACCATTTCTACCACTTGCTTCCATTTTATTTGAAATATTGCTGTGAGCGATTCGTCAGTAAATTTCCAGGCAAAAGGTTTTTAAAGACTTTAGTCTCCATTAATTAACTCCAGAGCAAACTCTCACTATAAGTGATATTTGACTCAATGACTATCCGCTCTGTGTGCGGCATTGCCAATGATTTTAAGAGAAACTGCAAACAATCCTCATTTTACTGCCTTTGTTTCTCTACAGATGATCCAACTTCTCGGATTGCATTATTATTTTCCACACATGGGCTGATATAAATTCATATTATACCAATCCATCCAGGACGATTTCAACATACCTTTTTATCCTACACTATGAGAAAGTACAATCCTACCAGCTTTAAAGATGTGAAAAAAGTACCTTCTCCACGGCTAGCCAAGAAAATAAATTTTAAGTTCAAAGTTTCCACACTAGCTTGCGCCCAAATGGCCAAATTGAATTAAAATTCATTCCATTGATATCCCACTTATAATAGCATAAAAGTGATTTCAATCACATCATTCAGAAGAAACAGAAACGAATCGCTTAAAATAAACACCATTAAACGTCAGTTTAAAAGTGAGTGGTTAGTAGTTGTCAATGTCTGTAAATTCAATCATAAGTTGTCGTATTTTGATGTCTGTTTGAAGTAATGGAACCTGAATCAGATGTAATAATGTAATGTGTAAGCGTTGAGCTTTAGGTAAATACAATTTTTATATGAAATATTATCAACAATTATTGCGTAGGATAAAAACAGTACTGAATTTCATAATATAAAGTGAAATTTTTATGAAAATAATATTACCAACAAATAGGCATGACGACAGTATCAATAAATCGTCGATATAATGGTTTTAAGGGAAAGTTCATATTGAAAAAATTCAAAACACTGCTTTAGTTTTATTTAAAAAATTCAGAATATTAAGATTTCCAATAAAATAAGACATTAAAATACTGCAATCGGCCATTTTGACTGAAACACCAATCACAGCGCATGACGTCACGCTTAGGTAAACACCGCTGTCAGTCAATACTCAATACACTCATTCTCTGTGTTTTGTTGATGTGAATATTACTGATTACGCATTTGGATTGATCTTTTATTATTTTACGTGTGATTTATCGTCTCCACTCTACTATAACAATGAAACCAAGCTTTGTTAAGGCAAATAGCTCAAATTTGCCCAGGATTGATATAATGATGGGCGATTTCCTCGCAACAAATCAAGAATTTTGCTTTTCTGAGTTTAGAAACGTGAATATTTTTTTTTGTTTTTTGAGCGATTTATTCTTTTTTCGCAGGGCCTATAACCTAACATGTCCTCAACATGACTGTAAATTTGGAAGCAAAAATAATGTACAATTTAGTAACTTTAAAACTTAGAGTGAAATATTATGAATGTGGCCACCTAACAGCCCAGAATCAAATCCGGTTGATTATTCAATTTGGGGAATTTTCGAACGAATTTTGTATAAGGGACAACAATTTGAAGCAATCGAGCAGCTCAAAGAAAGAGTGCAGTTTGTTTGGAACAATTTTCAACAGGGTGCAATAAATGGGGTTATCAATTATGGCGCAGACGACTTCAAGAAGTGGTAAACAATAATGCCAAGGACACTACAACGTATCCTTTGCTATCAACTTATTCACGGTAGAAGTAATCAATCAACTACAGAAACTTTGAAACTTCACAACTAAGATTCTGAATTCCAAGAAGAGAAGTTATCCCAAACTATGTGTCCCGGCTACACACCAATATTAACCACTAAACAACTAAACTTTTACCTGGAGGACATGCTAGCTGGACTGCCCCTCCTAGAGAAACTTCTAATTGCTTCCCAGTGGAACTCAGCTCCCCGATGTCAAAGTCTGGCTCTTGGGTAACATCGGTGTCGTCTGGAAATACAAAACAAAAGCAATTAAAAGCAGTGTCAATCTAAGAGTGAATTTTTATTAGACTTTTTGAAGTTAGATTATTTTCTATCAGTATAATCAATCTTATTTGACTCAATTTTACACAGTATTATGAAATCATCGAAGTTATTATTATTAAATGGTTATTATTACTATTGAGTACATTTACAACTTTTCTGCACGCGATTGTAGTTGGTCGAACGACTGGTAAGGGTGTTTTCTGGTTGTATTTCAAATAAAGAGATATTCGGGTTTTTTCAAAGTTCTAGATAGTTGAATAGATGAGGTTTCTACTTGATGTAGATCCATAGTGAATTATGAAAACAAACAATTTTATTTTGTTGAATCTACATCATATTTAAGCTTAAAGTGACGCGTTTCGCTAACACAGTAGCCTTTTCAAACGAATGGATGTATAATGAGAAATTTTCACGGATATTTAACAATAAAATTATAATCTATTTACAAGGAAATCAAATGAATTTGTCTAAATATGGGATTAACTAAAGTATTTAACAAGTTTACCTGGAAACTCATTCACAACCATGCTACAGGAACCTTTCTAAGTAAAAAGGTTTAATAAGGGAGAATTGTTAATATCAAGTTGGTCGTTAGGAAGATTATCTGAATATTTGTTTTTATTTATCTCTAGGGCTTCTAAAAGATTTAATTTGAAGGATTTAGGTTCTATATGCAAAATTTCAAAATTTGAATCGAAAGAGTGTTGGTTTGCTAATAAATGATTTGAATAGTTGGAATCTGATTTTTGGTTGTCATAACTACGTTTGTGTTCTGGAATTCTAGTTTTAAAATTCCTAAAAGTTCTACCTATATAAATTTTATCACAGTCGTCCTTACCACATTTTAATTTATAAACTCCTGATTTATTTAGTTTTGAAGATTTGGATTTGTTGTTTTTAATGAATTTGGATAAATTGTTGTCGGTTTTGAAGCAAATATTCAAGTCTAAAGTTTCTAAAAATGATTTTATTTTTAAGGATGCTATTCCAAAGTAAGTTAAGCTTTTAAATTGGTTATTTTTGTTTTTAGCAGAAGGAAATACTTGTTCTAGAGTATGTTTTCGTATTTGTTTATTTATGATGTTGTCAATTAAATTTGGATCGTAATTATTATTAACCGCTATTTGTTTTATTATATTTAGTTCTTTATTGTAATTGTCAATATTCAATGGAACTGTTGAAAGTCTATGTATCAAACTATTGAAAGCTGCCAATTTATGACTGATTGGGTGGACTGAACTATTATGAATTGTAATGTCTATGTATGTGATGGTTTGTGAAATATAGAAAAGTCATGTCTATTATTTATATTTGAAATTGTAAGATCCAGAAAGTTTATGGACTTATTTTGTTCAATTTCTACTGTAAATTTGATATTTTTATGTATTGAGTTAATGTGAGTAATGAAGTTATCTAATTGTCTCGTAGTACCAGTGAAGCAAGCTAAAATGTCATCTACATATCGGTGCCAGTGAACAAATTTTTTCACTAAGGAGTGTTTATGAATTATCTTTTCTATATTATCCATGAAAATTTCTGATAATAGTGGACTGAGAGGGTTGCCCATAATCAAATCCTCTTTACTGCTATAAACCTTTCCGTTGAAATGGAAATAATTTTGATTTAAATTTCATAATTTTCTAGATAGTTATTTTGAAAAATATTTCCCAATAGTTAGGGAGGCGAGGTCGCTAAATGGCGACATTCTCCAGCGCCGTCGAGACCTATCAAAATCGAAAGATGAAATAATTTCGAAAGGGAAAGCTCGTATGGTAAAAACTATTTAAGCGGTGGGTATGACGTGTACGGTTTTTCAAAAATGTTGAAAAAAACAGTTACTTGGGCATTCTCGAGCGCGTCAGATATTCATACCACAGTGCCTCTGATAACAGCGGTATACTAATCTGCCGGTTTGCGTGGTGGGGGTAGGCATATAAAGTAGTCAAAAATCCGAAAAAACAAAATACACTCGAGCGCGTCAGATTTTCGAAAGAGGTGTTAAGTAGGCCCCAAGGAAGCTCCCTTTAAAAAAACTGACGATTTCGGAGTGACGATAAGTTACGACAAATTTTTGAAAATGTAAAAAAAAAGTTGTTTGAAATACTCGAGCGCGTCAGATTTTTATTGGGGAGGTTTATCTCGGTATCTTGAAAGCATATTTTCTTAATCTGACAAAAATGTTGGTGGGTTCTCTTAATCTGACCGAAAAAGGTCTTTATTACATGTTTATGGCACATTCCTCTTTTTCGCTTCAATTCTTCACTTTGTTTTGCTTACGGTACGTCCAAAAATTAATTTGAGTATAAATAAATGAAACTGTACATGTTAATAATACTTTTGTATACAGATACGCGTAACTTTTTCCGAGTCCACGAAAATTGTCGAGAAGCTTGAGGAAAAAAAATTTGAGATATAGTTACATAATTTTTTCATCGTTGTTCCATATCAATTTTTCTCAGCTCCCTCCGTTTTCGAGATATACTCAAAAAACGGGAGTAGTAGTATCCTTTATGTAAATTACAAATTATATCCTATATTCATTCCTAATTACTAATTAAGTAGATGGAAACTTTTAATTAAGTTTTTAAATTGAGTCGTCAACTTCTGCTTCATTCTAGGACAAATTATTTTCCAACTTGTGTTTCGAAGAAGCTCATAAATAACTTCAGGTAACCCAAAGGATGAAATAATGGATTTGGAAATAAGTTCTAATGATTGTGATATAAAATATGTTAGGTAGACTGGAAGGTCTGTGAAAGTTTTTTATGAAAATCATGTATTGTAGCTCACTTCAAATTTGGGTGTAAGTATAGATAAATCGACTGTTGCTGCTCATTTTTCAAATTGAAATCACTCAATGAGTTTCGTGTAAAATTGTTAAGAAATCTATCTAACAATACAATGTTGGATGCATTTGAAAGCATAGAAATAGTTGAATGTACTAATGGTTTGAATAAAGACAAAGGACCTATACCCTATTATTATCCGTTAAATAGTTTTGGGCGTGCTATGATAAAATAATGATAAAATAATAAAATAAAATAATGGGCGTATTCTAGTTTTGATCCTATTAAAGTTTCGAATAGTAGGATTGCTATGTGAAAATTGAGTCCGCAATCATGGGCTTCGTTACGTTACGTGAAACGTATCAATTCGTCGCACGTACCTAATGTACGTAATGCTTTATTGTGTTTCGTGTTCGAGTTTCTCACCGATCAAACGACAAAAGTGATGTTGTGTGATAAAAAATCATAACCCTATTTTCTATGATCAAGATAATAGAGTCTCACTATTTTTAAGGATTAAAAAAAACACATGTATGGTTACGTTACGAACGCATTTGCTTTATACTTCTTTTTGATTAATCACGTATCTCCGTTACGTTACGTATACGGATAAGGATAAGTGATCTATTTGAAGAACTGCTCCATGTCCCTATTCACAACTAGTATCCATTCTGACGAAAGTAACTAATTCAAAGAATGATAGATAGATAGATAGATAGATAGATTTATTTGACTACATTACATGTTTTTACAATGTTTGTAGCAAGTCAGAAATACAAAATGTAAAATGTAGAAAGTACAACAATTGACATATTAATAAAAATAAAATCACATAACACATAATAATATTAATTAAGGTTAAAATACAAGTGATAAAAAATATATTCAGAAAGGAAGGATGTCCAATGAGCATGAATACATTTTAAAAATTTTCTAGATAATCTGACAATTCTCAATGTATTCGTTCACAGAGTAAAAACAAAATCCAAGTAAATACGTTTTTAAACTCCTCTTAAATTTATTCAAACTTAAAGATTTCATTTCTGCTGGTAAGATATTATACAGAGAATAGTTGAGTGTATTCTTCTGAGATTTTGTCAGACGAAAACGATTTGTACGAATATTACATGCTTGTCTAGTATTGTAATTATGGATATCTGAATTTTTTGTTAAGGATTCAAGACTTTTGTGGATCTCAATAAGGGTGTTAAAAATAAATAAGGTCGGTAGAGGCATTATCCGTAGATGAACAAATAACTCCCTACAGTGTTCACGGGAACTGACATTACTCAAAATCCTAATAGCTCTCTTTTGAATTACAAAGATATCTTTGGCTGGGGACGAATTTCCCCAAAGTACAACTCCATAGTTAATATGGGAATGCACAAGGGAAAAATAAGCCGTTTTCAAAGTTTGGAAACTGACAACTCTTTTAAGCTGTTGAAGTACAAAAATCGAGCTTGATAATTTATTTCTCAAATAGTCGACGTGAAAATTCCACGACAGTGATCCATCTAAGTAGAGTCCCAACAATTTTACACTCCAAGCATTTTGGTTAGAAGAAGAAAAATGAAGTTTTAGTGTCTTCTCTGAATTTAATTTTAGTTTATTAGACAAAAATCATAGTTCAGATTTGTTTTCAATAACATGTGATATTGACTTAAAGTTTTCATAGTTCTTATCGGAATAAATAAAAGTGGTGTCATCAGCAAATGAAACAGATTTAAAAGGATACATGAACTTGGGTAAGTCATTTATATAGATAATGAATAGCAAAGGTCCAAGAACTGACCCTTGAGGAACGCCATGGACAACCGGTTTGAAATCGGATAAAGCATTATTACATGATACAGCCTGATAGCGATTACTTAGATACGAATCAATTAGCTGGAGTGGCACACCTCTGATACCATAGTAGTTAAGTTTACGGAGCAATATACTGTGAGAAACACAGTCAAACGCCTTAAAAAGATCACATAGTGTAATAGCAGTATGCTTTCCGCTGTCAAGACACTCAACTACATCACTAATAATATTTAGAACGGCTTGAGTAGTCGATCGTTCTTTTCTAAAACCATATTGCGAATTACAGAAAAAATCTTGTTTGTCGAAGTAATCGTATAACTTATGCTTTAACAGCAGCTCAATGATTTTGCTAAAAATAGAAATTATTGAAATTGGACGATAATTGTCAACCTGAGAGGTATCTCCTTTTTTATGTAATGGAAGAACTTTAGAGAATTTGAAGGCATCGGGAAAAATTCCTGAATGGAAAATTGAATTTATTAATATTGTGAGCGGCTTAATTATTGGTTCACAAGTTTCTTTTATGATTGAACTATTGAGATTATTTGTATCTAAAGAGCTGGAATTTTTCAAGGAAATGATTATATTAATAACTTCACCTTCGGTTACTGGTGTTAAAAAGAAGGAAGTTGACGGTACAGGAAAATTTTCAAAATTTAGCATGAGTTATTGAAGGCAAAGTTTTTATAATACCATCAGCAACACTTACAAAAAAATCATTAAACTCATTTGGAGACAATGGAATATCTTGAGAACCAGATTTCATTTTATTTCTTTCAAAATTGATTATTTGCCAACAAGCTTTAGGTTTATTTTGCGATGTTGCGATGAAATTATTGTAGGCTAACTTTTTAGTCTCTTTGAGCTTTAAATTATATTCCTGTTTGAATTTACGAAATGCTACGATTTCATTAGGATTTTTTCCAGTTTCTGAAATTAGTTTTAAACTAGATAAATTATGTCCCATAGACTTTAGATCCTCGTTGAACCAATCTACAGGACAATGATTCCTTTTAGGTGAAATTGTCCGTAGGGTAAAATGTTTAATGATTAAATTTTTATAAGTACTTGTAAGAAAGTTAGCTAAAAATTGGACATCTTCAGTCTTGTTGAATATAGTCCAATCAACCTCATCTAGTGAATTTTTTAAATGACGCATGCCTGATTTTGAGAAAACCCATCTTTTAGGGAGATTATTATTAGCTTTGACTACCTCCTTGAAAAGTAAAAAATATTGACCTCTATGGTCGGAAATGCCTGGTTCAAAAACTCCCGTTCTAAAACAACTCTGATCCATGCTTGTAAATATGTTGTCAATACAGCTTGCAAAAGTTGCTGTTACCCTAGTGTAATCCCGAATATTTATTGATAAATTGAAAGAACTCAATAGATCTGTTAAATATTTCAATTGCAAAGAATCAGATTTAAAATTAATATTGAAATCGCCCAAAATTACGATTTGAGTGAGATCACTAATGATATTATTGAGTAGGTTTTCAAATTTGTTAAGAAACGTATCAAATTCACCATTTCCTGATCTATATACATTTAAATGTGTTCGGTTTCGTAACATAACACATCTACATAACACTTACACAGTAACCTAACACTTTGCTTAATACACTTACCGACTTAAAATTCGATCCATTAAAAATAATGATTTATTTAAAAATGCTCTTACTTTCAAATGCGGAAGCTGATTTATTTGAATTGTTCAGCAACTTTTAGATAAAACACTGTAGTTTTAAGATTATTATTCGGATATCTAAAAGTAATTCAGTATTCGCTGGATACACAGGGGGGAAAAGAAAACAATTTTTTCCTCTACTTTTGACACACCCTGTAGGTTAATTCTGCCAGTGGATCTGCACACAATTAACTTAGGAAGACTAATTTGTTTTCAGCATTTTGTTTTTTTATTTACCCCAATATCTTAATTTGTTTTTGAAATGTGACGGTTTAAAGAAAATGCAACATTCCTAATTTTTTTATTCAGTTTCAGCAGAGTAATACATTATTTTATAAACAAATCAAACAACAGATGGACTAATATCCCCCACGAGCGCGAATAACTGCATCAATGCGTCGTGGCATACCCTCTATTAGATGTCGAATCTCCATCTGGTCAATCTGATTCCATTCTTGGACCAAAGCATCTCTCAAAAAATTTGAATTACTTGGAGAAGGAACTTGGTTACGAGCTCGTCTGCCCATCACATCCCAGACGTGCTCAATTGGATTTAGGTCTGGGCTACGTAATGGCCAGTTCATCCTTTGAATTTCTGTTCCGTCCAAATATTGAGATACAATCTTCGTAATATGTGGTCGAGCGTTGTCGTGCACAAACATGAATTCGTTTCCCATAAACGGTGCAAATGGAATTACATGTGGATCTAGCACATCACGAATAGATCGGTTAGCTATCATTGCTCCGTCGCCAACAATGACTAAATCAGTACGAGCTTCCATGCTCATGCCGCCCCAAACCATTACCGATCCTCCTCCATAACTGAGTCTTGTGGAAAAATTTGCTTGGTCAAACCTTTCACCTCTTCTTCAGTATATTTTTTCACGACCATCTGGGGAACGTAAACAAAACCTTGACTCATCAGAAAATAAAATATTACTCCAGTCATCGAAATTTCAATGTTGATGCTCCCTGGCAAATCGAAGACGGGCTGTTCTGTGATTCCCAAGTAACTCCGGAAAAGTTGCAGGTCTTTTAGGTCTTTTGGAGCGTAATCCATGTTCTCGTTATCGCCTTCGAATCGTTATTTCGTTAACAGCTACTTGGCGTACTTCTTCCAAACGATTTCGAGCCATCACAGCAGTAGTATTCCTTTCTCGCAAAACGTTTAATGTTACAAAACGATCATCTCGAACATTTGTAGAACGTCGTCTGCCAGATCCTCTTTAAATTATGACCATTTCTAAAATGTTGCATTTTCTTTAAACTGTCACATTTCACAAACAAATTAAGATATTGGGGTAAATGAAATAACAAAATGTTGGAAACAAATCAGTCTTCTTGATAAAGTTAATTATGTGCAGATCTACTGGCAGAATTAACCTACAAGGTGTGTCAAAAGTATTTAATTTAAAAATTGCTAAAAAATTCAAATAAATCAGCCTCCCCATTTGGAAGTTATAGCATTTTTAAATAAATGATTGTTTTGAATGGATCGAATTTTAAGCCTCACAGCGGCGAGTACATAAATTTCATGAGTTCGTAATGGGATTACAACTCGTGTAACGTACTATACTTTTTCTACGCCCATCTATTTTCTTCTGAGTGCCCATAATTTCATCTTTCTTACTACCAACAAACATATTCGTGGGTGAAGTTAAGAAAATGTTCGGATACTATATTTTGTTACAAAAATTGACAGCATAAAAGAGATGACGCTTATTTCCATATCAAGAAAACGCGTATAATTATTTCAGAAATTGTATAATGGGTTGCCGACATTTAGGGGCATCACTCTTTTAAACTAAAATGTATTTCTCTAATACTAAAAGCTTTTATGTTTTTTTATTGATTAAAAAATAACATAAAAAATATGTGATAGGTATATCAATGTTGGGAGTGTGAAATTTTTAATGTTAATATATTTTTTGTTCTTCTGCTGCCCTCCAAAAATATAACTGATTCATTTTGAGCTAACAGCATCACTTTATCCTCAACGGAACCATGTTTTTGCAAGACAAAAAATGGAATTCAAATGAAAAGAAAGGAGTATCTCCTGAAAATGTTCACAACACAACAGTTCAAATGTGTAAAACACTATTGGAAGTATTTTGCGATAGCGCCATATTTTATCATTGCCTCTCAACACTTTCATTAGCTCCATATAAAATAAATGATTTTCCTAATATTTCCCGATCATAAGTACGAGGAAACATTTCTCAATAGAACCCCAATCATTAGCAAAACGCTGGTCTCAGCAAAAAAGTGGGAAATAATAAAATTTTCTTTTCCACTCAATCAACCGATGTCTGGAACAGACTTTTTAACTCATTTTACGTAAACTTCACCAACTAATCCACTAAATCCACTCGCCACAACTATTTATGGTGGTCGTCGAAAAACAACTCTAGGCGGAAAAAGAGGGTGAATATTTCAAAGGCCAATGTTCAGACTTAATTCCTGTTTTTGCTAAGGGTGTTAATAAATATTTTAATAGATTGTTCTCACACTGAAAAGGGAAAATAATGGAAAGAATAGTTGACCTCAGACGTTTTTTTCTTGCATGTACTAGTCATTCGTTGTTATCGTTGAAGGGTACCTCGACTGTACTATGCATATAACATATAATCTGTCATTTCACAAAATAGTGAAATGTCTCGTCTATACACAAGCAGATTGAGGTCCATTTTTTGAATCATTCTCTACTCATAGCATAAACAATAAACTAATAAAACCTAGACTACTGGAATAAACAAATGACCAAAACCTTTTGTGGTTATATCAGTTTGAAACCACGGAAATAAATATTAATTGCAAAACGTCCAGGGGTGTGATTTTCGAGTTCACACGAATATTATACGTATTGACCCATATGTATGCCCTAAGCTGTCAATTTATTGATAGAAAGTAGGACTGGTTCTATAAACATATCACGTCAATTAAAGTTAAGCATGAATAGGACAAGTTTTTTTTTTTGAAATTTTTTTGACAGTTCCAAGAACCAATCAAATTTCCTCATTTTCCATCATATTATAAACAATTTCACCCAATCATGTCAACATTACACTGATTACACATTTTCACGTTGCTATGGACACATATTAATTTATTTTGAAGTTTCAAACATTTAATATTTCGAAATGTCACGATTTGTTTTAGTTCTGAATTTTTTCTATAATCAGCGAAAAATTTTCTATCCGAATAACCCTCGGACATTGATAAATGCTCAAAAATGTTTTCCTACGATCACATATAGGAAAGTGACACATATTACTCCGCCTAGTTCTATGGAAAGTGGCCTTTATTCATACGCGTACGGAAAAATTATCCGTACGTGTACGCGTGTAAGCTGTCAAATGAATTTTTATTAAGATTGACCACTTGCAAGCTGTCAAATATATAATTTTCAATTAGATTTACCTATGTTGTTTCTAAATTTGGAGCGATCTATTTGATGAGTGAAATTTTTGTCATTTTCTTGATTAAAAAAATTGTAGGAAACAGACCTGTTTCCAAGCAACAAGCTTTCGAAATATGTCATACAATTTTTTCGAACAATTATCAATGCCCTTGGGTTATTACTACTGAAAATTAATTGTTGTGAGAGACTGGATCGATAGGATAATAATAGAGGGTAGAAGTATTAAAATTTTCAGCCGTAGAAGAACGTAAAGTTTTTATATGTATTTTTATTTTATCTTGCAGCATGTTACGTTATTTTTATGTGGCCGGTTTAGGCAGTTATTACGAGAAAGATCACATTTTCAGATAGGCGACTTATTAAGTTTACAGTATTTTTTATGATTTATGCCATGAGATATGATGAAATTCGTCTATAAAATGCTTGAAAAAAGCTCGGGTAGTGTTTGATTGAAAGTGAATTTCCAAGAAATATTTTACGATACTCGAAAAAAAGATATTTTGAGATGCCATGTAAACAGAAATAGAACGCTTCCAAAACAGATGATAAGCATCAAATAAGGAGCACTGTTGTAATCACAAACTCCCATCTATATGCCGGCAAAATCCATGCCATCAACACGTGTCTGCAAATGAACATTGGAAAAAAGTATAAAGGTCAAAATATACTCAAACAGTCAGGAGTCTCTGACATTTTCAGCATATCCCAAGATGAGATTCAGACTGGTCTGGGACAGCCTACAAAAACTCTTACTCTGTTCAGCCATAATGAGGAACAGCTGAATTAGACTCCGGGCCACAAGGCGATAAAATAACGAATACGCTTACAGGGGAATAATTTGGAACTATTTTCACTGGTCCCGAACCTGTATTCAGTATATTTAAAAATTTCAGTATGGGGCAACCATGAATCTTGGCCAAAGCAAAGCAACATTTAGTTAAAAAAAACCTCCAAGTCGTTGTCCAACGAGATTCCAAACCTAAGTATGGGTCAACATCCCCATACAAAAAGAAGGGACCTGGTGTGATTGGGACCACTATTCCTACAAGGTACGGAGATTCCAATGGTTATGGATATTGAATATCTCGGGGTGACTATTGACTCGAGATTAACATGGACCAAACAAATGGAGAGAGTAGCAACAAGATCGGAAACCACATTAATGATGGGAAGACGAACTTGTGGGAAAACATGGGGGTTGAGTCCGCGTGTGATACACTGGATATAAAGTGTAGTGGTTAAGCCCATAATAACATATGCGACTTTGGTCTGGTGGACAAAGAAGACACAAAAGAATGCACTTTTGAGACTAGGCAAGGTGCAAATACTTGCTATTGCAGGGTGCATGAGAAGCACGCCAACGGCATTATTAGAAGCCTTATTTGGCCTTCCTCCATTACACCTCGTGATAATGGGAGAAGCAAGGATGGGGCTATTTAGGCAGCAAAATTTAGCAACAAAATAGTTAGATCAGGAAACATATCCATTAAGGACATCATAAGTGGAGCTATTTTAGATATGAAAACAGACTATATGGCCACTAAACTTCTTCCCAGTCCCAAATCTGAGGTAGATATACCTCACAGAAAGGACTGGCAAGACCCAAGCAGACTGAAGCTTCTCCGAGGAGAGACTTGGAACACAGACGGGTCACAGACTGGTAAAGGGACAGGAGCAGGTGTGTATAGTGAAATGAGAAATACAAGATGCTCCTTCTCACTAGGAGAACATACCGAGGTTCATAAGGGCAACGAATTAGCGGATAAAACGACTAGACAAGGCTCATCAATGCCATTTATTTGACCAGAACTGCGGTCGCGGCGTCGAAAAGTCGACAATGAATATGGCCTACAGCAAGTGGGTAGCACAGAAATCTCTAGAATAGTGGGTTATCTCACCAGGACAGAAATGGTTGGAACAGTTCATTAGAGGACATTCGCCAACTCTTACGCAGATCTAATAAGCAAAGACAGGAAAACTGTCAAAGCTTTAGTACGTATTTGGAGAGAGTCAAAGCCATGTCTGTCACCTGGAAAAGGAAACTGCTGAGCACAACCTATGTCAGTGCGGTCAATGTGCGGTTTCTTGAACTAGGCGATTATAAGCCACCAGCAAGAGATCACATGGAAGGTGCAGTCTCGATGCTGATTGGTTACTTAAAAGGGTCAGACTGGAGAATGTTATGTAGATTCAGAGGACCACAATAGATAGTTCTGAAAAGGTCGCAGTGGAACGGGTTGAATAGCCACCCCTTCAAATCTAGTATAATAAAATGGGTCAAACACTGCAGTCTAAGAAAGGACATGGATACTATGGGCATACATAGGACGCAACCTTGTAACACAACACGTTGGTGCCAATTAGTACCATAGTGGAAGATTTTTCTTAACACATCTTCTCTGCTGGACAGTTAATAGAAGACTCTCCAAAAAAATTGCCGGTTATAAACAACCCTGATTCGCTAAATTCTAAACTGGAGGCAGGGCAAATAATTAACGGTCAAATTTTTCAAAAGTGGTTTGAATGAAGACGATGAACAATAACTGTAAAAATAAAAATTTCACTCTGTATAATTTATAATTGACCATACATTATTTAGTTTGTTGGAATCGGTTCATTAAGAGGATTTCAAAAATATGCAAATGTACAGGGTGTTTCATTAAAAAAAACAACACCGACTATGGCACACTTGCGTGAATCACCCTGTACATTTAAATTTATGGAACGTGCACTTCACTTCATTTCTACTAGACTATCATATCTTTGGAATGTCATAAAATGAAATATTTATTTCATATTTTACCAGAGATGTGATCTACTATGAATGGACCTTAATAAAATTTGACAACAAAGTTTTGTAGTCTTAAACTTCAAAATATTATTGATTGTCTAGTTGTCATATTTTTTTCGTTGTGTCAGATAGAGACCAAAAATTATTTCATCTATATTAGTTAATCTTGACAAAGGTAGCTGGAACGCTACCGAAACGTCGAAATAAAAAAAATAAAAAAACATTATTGTGGTTTTCATTCCCAAAAAATAAGAGAAAAAATAAAAAGTCCCTTTTCTAATTATTATCACTACATACTTAGCACTTTAGCTTTTCCATAGTCACAGCTTTGTATAAACTTGTCAAAGTATAAGTGATATATGAATAAAAAAAAGGAAACGAATGTATACGAAGACAGCTGCTGATTTTATTCAAACTGCCCACCAAATTCGTTCGCTATATCTTTTGTGATTATCCAACTTGGAATGGAATGAAATAACTAGAATAATACTTATAGTATGTAGATACTTACATCGGACGTTCAAAAAGTATCCGATACTGGAAAACCTTCCCAATCTATGCTTTGCGATGCACTTATACCATCCACTGTGCTCTCTTCTGATTTCTGAAAAATTGAGCATTCCATCGGGAGTTTGTTGTACTGGTGGTAATCCGTCGTCCTTCTGCCATATTGGTTGAGCTTTGGGATTGGCATCAACGTCACATCTCAGAGATACCGGAATTCCTTCTCTTATTGGGAAACCAAATCCTGGTTCTCGAGATATTGCAAAAGATGGTGTATCTGGAATATAAACAAAACTTTAAATAAAAATTTATGGCTGAAGTGGGTGAATCAGTTCTCAAATAGTAGTAATAATAATAGTGCTAGTAGTTTCATCCACTCAGACAACAACAAAAAAGGTGGAACGTGTCACGGACACACGGTAGGAACTTTAGTTCCTTTTAAGCAAAAATTATGTAATACATTTGACGTTATAGATAAACAATTTGCATATGCCTCGGTGGCCGAGTAGTAAGCGAACCAGACTCTCACTCGGTAGACCCGGGTTCGATTCTCCGCGAAGAAGTTTTTTTTTAATTGTTAATTTTATTTTTAAATAATTATTCTGCTTGATATTAATAACGACAACAGACGTAGACGTTTGAAATATTTAGCAGAATATTCATTATTATAGATAATGGTACGGTACCCTTCATGAGGGAGTGCGACTGGCAACATCTACTTATAACAGTATCGTATATTTAAAAAGGGAAACCGTAGCATTATACAAATTGGACATTCAAGAACTGTACGTTTACCACAAAAAAATTAGTGGAAACATAAAATTGAATTGTTTAATTTTAAATTTTAAGTTATATTACAGTTTATAAAAATTTTTATTTTCTAGACTTTTTCTTGAGTGGGTCGTAGAAAAAATATGCTGTCCATATCGCACTTGAACGATTGAGCACTCCGCCTATCAAACTTCGTCCTCGTGCGATATGGCCATCATATCTACACTAGTTGCACAAACTACTATTTCTATCAAAATATGCCCTTTTACATTTAAAAACAACCTGCCAAATGTCAAATCAATTTATCCATCCATTTTAAAATTATCGAATTAAAACATTCAAGTTTTCAAAATTTCAACACCCTGTATTTCGAAAAGTAAATATGCTAGACCCCTTAATCCTTAGATCATTTTCTCCAATTTTACGAGAGGAATCTACATGCAAACGTTGTAAGTACCCTTAACGTTCGAGATGCTTACACCATTTTTTGCTTCGTAAACGAGAGAGAGACTCAGGAGAGAGCACACGCACGCAAGCAAGGCACATAACGAAGCAACGTAACATAACGTAACGTAACGTAACGGTCAGATCTTTTGCGTCGCGACTCCCGGTCGCTCAAACATAACCTGACGTAAAGAACTAAAGTTCCAATAATTTTTGAGCCCACTGTATCAATATGCCAAAATGGTAGTTCAAAAATACAGAGAGGTCGCAGTGTGAATATTCTTTCAATTCTGTAGCCGTTACCATCAGTGGCATAACATAACAGTTAATTCTTGTGAATTAGTTTTTTTTTGTTCACTTCAATTGTATGGTCATTTTTTGTGGAGGCAAAAGGATTATTCTGGTCCAAAAGACGTAAATATCAATTTGTCTGTTAACGCCCGAATGGGCGCTTACCGGCCATTTGTGCTTAAATTCGTTACAAACCGGATATATACACGTTAAATGAGATGCCTACGAGAGCTAATACATAGAGGAAGATTAAACGTTTACCGGACTACATTACTGTGGTTTACAGGACGAAAGTTATTGATCATCCGTCTGTGTGATTACCTAATGATACATAGGGAGGAAAACTGAGTTGAACGAGAACATTCTTGTTTGAAACGTCGTCATTTATCAGAGAATTCGAGAATATTGAGAGAAACTAATAGAGGCGTGTCTGTATTTGTATGGAATAATAATGAAGTTTCAAGTTAGGAATTTCGATGGGGGACTGGTTCTGATTTTAAATAGCTATATTAAATTCTTGTTCATAGTGTATTTTTTTTCTATTCAAAAAATCACCAGTATTTTTGCTTGCTCATCTTGAAACTGTACATTATACTCTAATATTATATAATTATTTTCCAAAAACAATCTACACTGATCATCACATTCATCTATATAGAATTGATTTATTGATAACAATAGTGTAAACTAATACATTATATAGTCCACTGATGCATGGGGATGTATGTATAAGTATAGTTTGTTTAACCATCTTTTGCCGTTACATCATATTATGTTACATCCAACCTTACTATAATAACTTTTGTCAAGGTATTCAATTAGAATTCTCATAAATTTCCCATAAATATGGAATGTATTGTAAATTAACGGAATTTTGACGAAATTTATTCCTATTTCATAAACGACCCCCCATGCCACTAACGATTCTTGAAGGGGTAGTCACCCCTTTCAGGAAGATGACCGTACAACCATAATTAAGCTATTAAAAGCTGTTCCCCTCGAAAACAAAATCGACGTATCTCGTGGTTTGCCGCAGAAACCTCCCCAGCCAACAATATTCGAGGTGGATTGTTTTTAATGCGCCACCCTGTATTATGGCATGGACTACTCTTTCTTGTGGTTTTATTGTGAAGATCGGCTTCCTTTTCCCAAACTAATAGTCCCGCTATTCCGCTTAACGTCGTTGTTCTCTACATAAAATTTTTTTTGCAATCAACTCAATTTTCAAATTAATCTTCGTTTGGAATGTGATTAAATATTTTGCTTCCATATATCAATGTGATCACTAAATTCCTATTTGTTTTCTTTAAGAGATTTACAATCTCCCCTTGCTACTGAAGGCGTTATTTTATATCTTAAAGCAACTTAAGGTAATTAATCCATTCGTAGTTTAGGGGGCACCATTTATTTTCCTTTCAGACATAGAATATGCAAATAAGACAGCTTTCATTTTCCTTAAGACCTTGCGATACTCAGGATCTCCTTGTACTCCATTTCACTAACTCACCCTTGGTGGCTAAGATAAAATTTGGTTTTATTATAAATATATTCATTCCATCCTAAGGATAAATACTGCTAAGTTAAATTTCATAATTAGGTATAGAGTTTCGTGAGCAGAAGATGTGAATGATGCATCAATGTATCTGTGAACTATACATAGCATTACCTTTTTTGTTTTGAATTTTGGCAGAAGCACAGCTGCACTTTAGATTGATTGATTCTACAAAAACGATTTTTCATGTGGCTTCACAAAGAAAATTGGTACAATATATGCTTCTGCTCTTATTACCGAAAGCAATACTCCTACTGGCTATGGCATTATTATTATTTTCGAGTTTTATCAAAGTAGGTTAATTTATTTGGTGTGTAGTTTTCTAGATTTAATAAAAATAATACACTCAGGTGCAGAAAAAACGGGCCACCTATGACTTTTTCAAAATCGGCTTAATTTGGTTATTATTTTGGTTTTTAAATTATATTTTGTATTCTTTTTCAACAAAGGACTTTCTTCTAAATACAAAAAGTTGGAATACATGAGTATTTTCTCGTTTTACATAAAAAAACAACAAGTGCTGAAGATTGTGCTAAAGCAGTAGTTCTTGTGGAAGATAATCGAAGCCAAAGATATGTGGTTCGATTACTCAATGTTTTTTTTTTCCTCTTCGGAGCCGTCCTTTCGCCGGTACCACCTCAGCCTCCCGGGCTTATTGTGGATATTATTACTCAATGTTAGTCGTTCTACCATTCAAAGGGTGTTACAACGTTTTGGGGATACTGGAAGAAACACAAGTGGTTCCATTCGTTCCATTCATTGGCGATAACTTTATCCTGATGCAGGACAACGCTAGACCTCATTCAGCGAGATGCGTCAGTGAATACTTGACGGAAGTTGGCATTGAAAAAATGAACTGGCCAGCATGTTCTCCGGACGCAAATCCTATAGAACATATGTGGGACATGTTAGGCAGACGTGTTAGAAGTCGTGCTAGAGCA
>CAJUYI010000892.1:0-37378 GCA_910591695.1 Galerucella pusilla | reverse complement strand
ATGAGCATCATTGTACACAAAAAAATGTGTTCTTTCCAGATGAGGAGGGTCCTGGTTCAGGTGACGGTATGTTATCTGCAATATTATAATGTTATTTTTAATAATGTGGATTTTATAAAAAAAATAATGTGTAGTTTTTTTATGTATACGTATACATACTTGCAAATAAACTATATGTTTCGATGCATTGCATATACAGATGTATTTGAACAATTAAAATATTTACCCAATAATGGCAAAGCTTGACAGCTAGGGAAATGTTCTGTTCCATATGAAGAAGGTGACGGTACGCTATCTGCAATTATAATGTTATTAATTGTTGTAACTGATTTAAAACAAAGTAAGAGTTGGTACTGCCACAAAGTAGACTTATTATAAATATAAATAACAATAAAATACATCAACTGATTCCAATAACTAAAATCAAGCTTAATATTTACCAGAGTTAACAATTATCTTTCTTGGGGGATCATTTGTCAAAACATGACTATATCGTTTTAGTCCTAAGAATTTCGTAGGTACAGCTAACTCGAACAATCTCCTAGAGCTTCCACCCTTGGTGATAAATTTGTCTTCAAAATGAAGCTCACACAGCTTGTAACTTTTTTGAAGTTGAACTGTCGTCTTTCCAGACAAATCTTTACGATTACAAGCCTGTAACCATAGCTGGGATCTAAAATATTTCAGACAATAATAAGTTCAGGCTAATATCAAATAATACACAAATAATATATTTGCTGGTGTATTATTTGCTGATATAATATGTTTATTGTTAGGTAGAATAAGTCAACACAACCTATCACAAAAGTTGTTCACTCCATGAAAATTCTATTCAATGTAATGTCAAAGAATACCTAGTCAAATATTTATTTGAGTATTTTTTATACTTATGCCTAAGTTAGCAAAAGAAACTTAAAGACTTACCTCTCAGGGTGTTTTGGGAATCCAAACATAGATATACCTTCTCCTGTTCCCGAGTGACACCCCCGAACAGCACAAGTTATTCTTCCCATAGCTTCAAGTAATTCAGTGATAATTTTCGAAACAAGGGACAAAGTAAAAATTATACACAAAAATTGAAAAATAAAATTCCTTTTGTTTACCAAGCTGGTTGACAGACAACAGACAACAGACAAATATGACAAGAATCTTATTATAAAAATGGCGACTTTCAGACATGCGCATACAAAAAAATGATCGGAAGCTTCGCTTCTTGTTGAGCTGGTGTATTCTTTGCTTATGCTATTATAAGTGGGATATCAATGGAATCAATTTCAATTCAATTTGGTCATTTGGGCGCCAGCTAGCGTGGAAACTTTGAACAACGAAAAAATATGACAACTAGACAATCAATAAAAAAAATATATTATTGATTGTCTAGTTGTCATATTTTTTCGTTGTGTCAGGTAGGGACCAAAAATTATTTTATCAATTTTATTACTAGTTAATCTTGACAACGGTAGCTGGAACGCTACCGAAACGTCGAAATAAGAAATAAAAAACATTGTTGTGGTTTGATTCCCAGAATAATAAGAAAAAAGAGTAAGTAATGCCACAAGGAACTCACAGGAGATGTCTAAAAATTATTAAAACTGTTTCAAAAATTTGAATAAGTATCATTAACATGAATATGAATAATACAAGATTTGGAAATAATTCAATAAATGGAATAGAGAGTACAATTAAGCAAAGTATATCGCGAAATACAATGAAGATAAAAAAGTCTGCGTGGGAACAGTTTAGAATGTTTCTGGACGCACGTAATTATACGTTAGAAAAGGATACTTCTGAACAAGTTATAGCAAAAATTCTTGAAGATTATGGTTTTAACATGAAAAAAAGGAATGGAACTGATTATACTGAAGCTAGTGTGGAAACACTTTGGAACACGACTGCTCAAATGGTTCAGGAAAAATATTTTCTAGAATTTAACATCAAAATTGATCCATTTGAAGAAATTACCTATAAATTTGCTAGATTGGCCAGGGATACAAAACGTAAAAAGCTTCAGGCTGAACCTGAAACCAGAAAAAGAAGTTCTAACGCGTTTACCAAAGAAGAAATAATGGAAATGGTAGAAAGCTATTCTGAAGATAATCCTGATGGGTTACAGAAAAAGTTTTTTCATTTATGTTCGTTCGAATTAGCATGGCGTGGAAATGAAGCTGCTAATTGTGATATTAATTACTTTAAAAAAGAATATGATAATAAAGGTAATTTTACTGGCAGGGTAGAATATAATCCAATCTTTTCCAAAACGACACAAGGAGGATCAAAAGCTTCATCTGGCAGTAAGTGGCTGGTAAGAAGTAATGCTAACAACAGTTTGTGTTCCGTTCAAATATTTCTGAAATTATTGAAAAAAGAGAATCCAATCCTTATCAAACAACAACAAGATTATTTTTAACAGTACATCCAAATTGGGAGAAAGGAATATGGTACAAAAATTCACCATTGGGGATTAATACAATTTCAAAGTGGACGAAAATATCGGCAGAGTCAATTGGTATAGATAGACACAAAAAAAATGAAAATAACCAATCTTTCACAAAGAGCTTCTGCAATATCTGCATTAGCAAAAGAAGGAGTTGGTGAACCAGATGTAATTAAGCTTACAGGACATTCTTCTGCCCATTCTTTGAAACCATATTTACAATTAAATGAAGAACACCATTTCCAACTTATAGAGAACCTTCGAGAAAATAAAAATCAAGAAAAGGAATCCTCAGTTTCTAACTTGAATTCATCACAGGTTATGATGCAAAACAATCCCCAAAATAATACTACAACGTACAATTATAATAATTGTACTTTTTACATAAATAAGTAATTTTTTTTTTCATAATGTTATTATTTTTTTAGCTTTGTATAATTGAAGTTTGCAATAAATAAAACGTTTGAACATAAAATTTTTTTGTTTTTCTCTCGTGAAATAGTCATGTCGAATACCACTCAATTAAAAATTTTGTAAGGTAAAATTTTTCTCTTGTCGTATTCAAGTTTGTTGCTTTCAGGTAATTTTGCCAAGCAACGAACTTTCATGACAATCGAAAAATGCTGCCGACAAAATTTTCACTCTCGTGGTATTATACAGGGTGGGGCAATCTTCTGACATCGGAGGATTACATTGTTGTGGTGATAGATAGAACTTCATAGATTTTTGTGAGCTTATACAGTTACTGAGGGCACATTTTGGAAATACTTTCGATTCTACAGGGTGTTCCAAAACCACGTAGCAGCACAAACTTACATTTTTTTTAATGGAACGTACTTTATTTTGTTTGAGAATCGAAAAGATCTCACCGAGAGCGTTACAAAAATATAGCACTCTAATATATTATACAGGTGGTTTACAAAGATATGGCCAATTATTAGCAAAAAAGACCTCCTCTTCAACACTTTGCAGAACAGTAGATTAAAATAAATCAACAGATCTTTGTGTTCAAATGTCATACACACATCATTGGCTGTGCTCAGTATTGATTACTTTTTTCATCTGTGGCTTCTTTAATAAAGGGTGAAACAAAACGCAAATCAAGCAATATCTCGAAATTTTTAAATTAATCACCCTATAAGACTTTTTACAATTTGTTAGTAAGATTAATAAACTTTCAAATGATGTAGTAAACTTAGGGCATTAGTTAATGGAAAATCGTAGATATTTTATGATAATGGTCAAAAACAAGTATTTTACATACTCAAATTAAATGGTATTAAATTTTTACATGTAAATGTAAATTTTAACATTTCTAAGGCATACATTTTAATCGTAATTTTGGATGCATCTACAATATCTAATCAATGAAATAAAATGTTTGCTAATACCGTAGGTACCTACCTGGAATTACCAAAAACTTCATATTTATTCATGTTTCACTTTCAAGAATTGTTATTATAGGCCTGTTTGAGAATGGGCGAAACATAATCAAGCCATATTTTTGATTATATCAAGTGGGCTACTATCAAAATAGTATCTACTAATAAATGTCAAAGAAATATTGCTGTATTCTTCGTTTGTGTTTAGGAAGTTGATTCAAACACAATAGTTAACTTGTGGTTCCAACAAGATGGAGCATCTCTCAACGTAAAATTCTTAGGCATACACATCGATAACAAGCTTGATTGGAACTTTCATATAAATCAACTGAATAAATCTCTTAGCAAATATGTATTTGCATTGCGAGCAATAAAACAACATACTAACATATTTGTAGCAAAAACGGTCTATTTTGCTCAATTTCATAGTATAATGCAATATGGTATTGAATTTTGGGGGACTGCTGTATCCGCAGGCTCCGTATTCATGACTCAAAAAAGAGCAATTAGAGCGCTTTTCAACTTAAAATCTAGAACTTCTTGTAAATCATTCTTTAAAGAAAATAGAATAATGACCATGACAAACACTTATATTTACAAAACTTCTTTATTAATTCACAAGCATCAAAATGAACTTCTTACCCCAAATGACAGACATAAATATCCCACTCGAAAACAAGACATAATACCTCCAAACTATAAATATAGTCGCACTCGGAATGGCCCTTTATATTCAGGTATTAAAGTATATAACCATTTACCTTCAGATTTGAAAAATCTTACAAACAAAAAATTTAAAAGAAAAATTAAACAACTACTACATCAGTATGTTTTTTATAATATCTCAGAATTTTTTCTGACAAATTTCAACTGAAACTTTTTTTTCTCTTTTTTTTGTTGTTTCCAACGCTTAGGCTAAAATCACTGTGTATTTTATTGAATTTTTACATGCTTTGTACTTTATATTGTGATTTTGTGGAATAAATATATCTATATATATCTATCTATCTATCTATCTGTATATTAGAAATTTTACCGACAGGTGGATAGGACGTGGTGGACCAATTTCGTGGCCTCCTCGATCTCCAGATCTCACACCGATGGATTTCTTTTTATGGAGATACATCAAGCAACTTGTGTATCAAACGTAACGCATTTTCCACAATAACTCCAGCTATGTTGGAAAGAGTTAGATCCTCGTTTTGGAAAAGAATTGTATGGAAGTAAATGATCGCCATTTTGAACACTTAGCATAAACTACTATACTTTTTATAGAATGTCAATGTTCATTTATGTAAATGTGAGTGTTCTTATAATGTTGGTTTTCATAATTGTTAGTTTTTCAAAAATAGAAAAAGTTGAAAAATGAATTACAAGCTTGCATTTTACATAACTAAGATATACTGTTTGTGGTGACTTCAGTAATTATTACGTAAAGACTACAAACTGCTTTCATATTTATTAGTACCTACTATAATGACATTAGCCTACTTACAGTAAGCAAAAATATTTCTTCCAACATAATTCCTTCTTTCATTTGTCTAATGGTAAGAGTAGAAGTCAAAGATATTTTAGATGCATCCAAAACTACGATTAGAATTTATGCCTTAGAAATGTTAAAATTCAGAAGATGTTGCATGTAAAAATTTAATACCATTTAATTTGTGTATGTAAAATATTTGTTTTTGACCATTATCATAAAATATCTACGATTTTCCATTAACTAATGCCCTAAGTTTACTACATCGTTTGAAAGTTTATTAATTGTACTAACAAATTGTAAAAAGACTCATAGGGTGATTCATTTAAAAACTTTGAGATATTGAATGATTTGCGTTTTGTTTCACCCTGTATTAAAGAAGCCACAGATGAAAAAAGTAATTAATACTGAGCATAGCCAATGATGTGTGCATGACATTTGAACACAAAGACCTGTTGATTTATTTTAATTTACTTTTCTGCAGAGTGTTAAAGAGGAGGTCTTTTTTGCTAATAATTGGCCATATCTTTGTAAAATACCCTCATAATATATTAGAGTGCTATATTTTTGTAACGCTCTCGGTGAGATCTTTTCGATTCCTAAACAAAATATAGTACGTTCCATTAAAAAAAAATGTAAGTTTGTGCTGCTACGTGGTTTTGGAACACCCTGTAGAATCGAAAGTATTTTCAAAATGTGCCCTCAGTAACTGTATTAGCTCACACAAAACTATAAAGTTCTATCTATCACCACAACGATGTAATCCTCCGATGTCAGAAGATTGCCCCACCCTGTATATGAAAAACGTTGAGCAAATATTGCATGATAATCGATTACATTTACAAATATTGAAATGACTGATATGGATAGAGTGTTAAATTAAGAGCTATTCACTCAGGAATTCTGAATACTCTATATTGAAATCATCTATTGGATGTTGATCTTCTGACGCAGACATTAGGTCAATGAAATAGTTTCCGGATACTCTCCGGTGATAATCGCCGCAATGGATTGATTGATTAAATATTGATAACACAATAACTGATCCTGAACTAAAGTCCGTTAATATTGTTAACTCGGAAGTGATCTGGATGGGTTTGGAAAGCAAATTTCCAAGCTGGAGTTCAGATACCGCTAATTGAGTTTGACGAAGGCACGGAAATTACTTTACCCCATCATCCGCGGTGTAAACTCGTAACGTTAATAGCGGACATATTATGACCATATTGAGAAATCCCCTTTTCCCAATACGTTATCATACGTTAATATAGGTATACAATATACAAATTGAAACAAATTCGCTAGAAGCTTCATTATACACTATACACATTTAGAAGACCAAAATAATAATATTTTCATTAACAATAATAGGTCTTAGTCTGCTCATCACTGAGGTACAGGATGTTAAAGCTAGAAAAATTAAATAGATTTTTGTTAATAGATCAGCTACTTTTCCACATAATGACTTGAAAATTGGGTATGAACTAGTTTTTGTAAGGGTAAGAATGTTGACAGTGACAGTAACAACGTTTAATGAAGAGCTTATCACATTTTATTGTTAGGTAAACTGATTCATTCTTGTCCTAACATAAAATAAAAATGCAGAGACATAATCACTTTTCAAACGAAGAAATGAGAGACGTGTTATGCGCTTACGCACAAGAACGTTTTTCTGGGCAAGCAGCATCCAGAAAATATCCTAAAATGTACCCTTACAGAAGGTAGCCAAACCGGAAGATATTTCAAAATATTTATAATCGATTGGGTGAAACAGGTTCATTTCGTTCAAAATATCATTCAGGGCGTCCTCAAATTATCACTTCGCAGCAAGAAGATGAAATTTTGGTAAGAATTGCGCAAAATTCTGAAATAAGCACTCATCGATTGTCTACAGCTATTGGAATAAGCCAACCGTCCGTGATTAGAATTTTGCACAAGGAAAATTTATATCCCTATCATTTTACACCTGTGCAAAATTTACTTCCAAGAGATTATCGAATCAGAGTTCAATTTTGTCAGTGGCTAAAAGGAAAATTGAATAATAATCCAACATTCCTAAATAGCATTCTTTTCACGGATGAAGCAACCTTTACCAGACGCGGAGTTTTTAATTGGTGAAATAGTCATTCCTAGGAAACCGAAAACCCTCGTTTGGAAAAAGATGGACATTTCCAGCACGAGTTTAAAATAAATGTGTGGTGCGGTGTAATAGGAAATACATTACTGGGCCCAGTTGAATTACCTCCTAATTTAAATGGATAGTCATATTTGAATTTTTCAAATAATGACTTAGTCGACCTCTTGGGAGATCTTCCATTACAACTAAGAAGAAAAATGTGGTTCATGCAAGACGGTGCGAACATCTGAATGAAACATTCCCTCACCGTTGGATTGGACGTGGTAGTGAATTTCAGTGGCCACCTCGCAGTCCCGAGTGTAATCCACTTGATTTTCATGTGTGGGGTTACATGAAATCAATGGTCCATGCTGAACCTATAAATACACGAGACGAGTTATGGAATATAATTCAAGATGCAGCCAATTCAATACGAAATAATCCTGCTACATTTTTTAAAGTCAGACAATCCCCAAACGGTCAAATGCGTGTATAAATGTTGGTGGTGGCCATGTTGAGAACCTTTTGCAGCAGGTCATAATTAAGCTTAAATTTAATTTAACTTCGCACAACATTAATAAGTAGGTTTTGATAAGAGTTGTAAATGGTCCTAGTTCAAGTCTGTTTTAATGCTGTCTTCGTTTTAATAACTGGCGTACAATAAATGTGTTTCATTACGTAATTTTTGTATGGTTTCATTCCAATATTATTACCAATTATCAATTACGGTTAGGTAAATGTCAACATTCCATGGCATGCTTGTGTCTTAACAGATTATGCTACGTCGACCACCGTGAAATGTAGTGTAGTGAATTGGTAAAATTAAAATATCTCGAAAATCGTTAATATTTTGAAGATCAAAGAAGTATAGCTTTTTTCTACAGAAATAATAGGCTATCCAAATTGAATAAGTAAGTTGTGAAATAATGAGCGATGAAAAATTTGTAGCTGATTTCATCTAATTCATATGGCGCATGTGGCGACATCTACGAGTTAACTCAAATCCTCTCACACATTCTAGTTACCCTTACGAAAACTAGTTCATACCCAATTTAAAGTCATTATGTGAAAAATTAGCTGATCTATTAACAAAAATCTATTTTATTTTTTCCGCTTTAACATCCTGTACCTCAGTAAGGAGCAGACTAAGACCCATTATTGTTGATGAAAATAATATTATTTTGGCCTTCTGAACGTAGATTTACAATTTGGCCCATTACTTATGAATCACTCTGTATACCCAACGGTTCAAAAGTTACAGGGGGAGGCGGACTTTATGTCCCCACTATATGTTGCTAATCAAAAGTTTATTCCAAATTGTCATTGATTCGGTAATTCCAGTACAAATGGAGATTTTAAAACAGTTTTATGCTCGAAAAAAATCTCAACACAAACTCAGATGAACTGATAAAATTGAGCAATGTGAAAAAACCAGATGGCAAATGGCGGTAAGACTCCATGTTTGTATACAAGACAATTGTGCCAACAAAAAAATACTTTCAAAAATCTCCCCCAGCGGGCTTTTTAAGTGATCTTTTTTCGCTAAGCTCCCGATAAATGTATTTCCCAAAATTGGAAACTTCATTCATTCATTCATTCAAACGTTTGGGTTGTGCTCAACAGCCCGAGCACTTGACCTAAGTCATTGTACCATTCCCAATGTTATCTACTTCCACTCCAAAAGTTTCGTGTCCACTATATAGGCCACTAGCTTATTTGGGGGGATTTTAAGTAGTTCTGATGGTTGTATAGTTTCCTTTCCAAAATGCTTCTGTCTGAGTCCTTCTAAGTTCTTACATGAGCAGAATATATGAATAGGTGTTTCATCCCTTAGTTCGCACTTCCTACAGAAAGAAAGGTTCACTGACTATTCCCATTCTGTACAAATGTTTCCTTAGAGTGCAATGTCCAGTAACCAGGTCGGTTACTGTCTTCAAGTGTCTCTTGCTCAGTTTCAATAAACTGGTTGAGAGTTCTTTGTTCACCTTTTTCAGTAGACTTTTTGTGTGAAGATGACCTTCTGTCGACCTCCATTTAATTTGGTGTTCTTTGTCTAGCCAGTTCCGGATTTCCCCTCTTATGTAATCCTTTGTGATTCCACAAAACGGTTCCGGACCTATAAAGTCTCCTTTATCTCCTTATTTTCATATATAATACCACGAGACTGAAAGTTTGTTGCTTGGCAATTTTGCGAATGACATTTTCAACAAAACCACGAGCCGTCAGGCGAGTGGTTTTGGATTAAATGTCATAAGCAAAATTACTTAAAAGCAACAAACTTGAATACAAGAGAAAAAATTTTACCTTACAAAATTTTCAATTGAGTGGTATTCGACGTGACTATTTCACGAGAGAAAAACTAAAAATATCATATGTTTAAACGTTTTATCTATTGCAAACTTCAATTATACAAAGCCAAAAAAATAATAACATTATGAAAAAAAATTACTTATTTATGTAAAAAGAACAATTATTATAATTGTACGTTGTAGTATTATTTTGGGGATTGTTTTGCATCATAACCTGTGATGAATTTAAGTTGGAAACTGAGGATTCTTTTTCTTTATTTTAATTTTCTCGAAGGTTCTCTATAAGTTGGAAATGGTGTTCTTCATTTAATTGCAAATATGGTTTCAAAGATTGGGCAGAAGAATGTCCTGTAAGCTTAATTACTTCTTGTTCACCAACTCCTTCTTTTGCTAATGCAGATATTGCAGAAGCTCTATGTGAATGATTGGTTATTTTTATTTTTTTTGTGTCTATACCAATTGATTCTGCCAATATTTTATATTTTAGTCCACTTTGGAATTGTATTAATTCCCAATGGTGAATTTTTGTATCATATTCCTTTCTCCCAATTTGGATGTACTGTTAAAAATAATCTTGTTGTTGTTAAATAAGGATTGGATTTTTTTTTCAATGATTTTTGAAAATAAACGAACGGGACACAAATTGTTGTTAGCATTATTTCTTACCAGCCACTTACTGCCAGATAAAGCTTTTGATCCTCCTTGTGTCGTTTTGGGAAAGATTGGATTATATTCTACCCTGCCAGTAAAATTACCTTCATTATCATAACCTTTTTTAAAGTAATTAATATCACAATTAGCAGCTTAATTTCCACGCCATGCTAATTCGAACGAACATAAATGAAAAAACTTTTTTTGTAACCCATCAGGATTATCTTCAGAATAGCTTTCTACCATTTCCATAAATTCTTCTTTGGTGAACGCGTTAGAACTTCTTTTTCTGGTTCCAGGTTCAGCCTGAAGCTTTTTACGTTTTGTATCCCTGGCCACTCTAGCAAATTTATAGATATCTTTAAATGGATCAATTTTGATGTTAAATTCTAGAAAATTTTTATACTGAACCATTTGAGCAGTCGTATTCCAAAGTGTTTTCACACTAGCTTCAGTATAATCAGTTCAATCTCTTTTTTTCATGTTAAAACCATAATGTTCAAGAATTTTTGCTATAACTTGTTCAGAAGTATCCTTTTCTAACGTATAATTTCGTGCGTCCAGAAACATTCTAAACTGTTCCCACGCAGACTTTTTGTCTTCATTGTATTTCGCGGTATACTTTGCTTAATTGTACTCTCTATTTCATTTATTGAATTATTTCAAAATCTTGTATTATTCATGTTAATAATACTTATTTAAATTTTTGAAACAGTTTTAATAATTTTTAGACAGTTAAATAAATAAATAAACAACTTAGTTTCCTTAGAAACCACTAACAAAGATTTTATATTGAATTTTATCACAAAGTGATAGAATTTTATACACATAGATTTGATATATTAAACGTCAAAAAATTGCCACGGCAAGACAAAAAATTGCCAGTTCGAAACCTTCAAATTTTGTCAGTTATCAATTTACTCTAGTGAAATAGTCAACTTAAACCTCCTAAATGAACTTCTTATACCATACTATATTATTTCCATGGAATAGAAATTGTCGGTACTAATTATAAGTATAGGTATTACCAGTGATAACGCAAACAATTCGTAACGAGAAATCAACCTTTATCAGCATTCGCTCTGACTCGTAATCAACTCCAACTCACTTCTTCCATCTGTATACTGATTTCTCCCCCATCGACATTTAATCAGTATGCAAAACCTCCTAGGGAGACTGCAGAAGTCTCATAGTGTAATTTTAACCATTCCGCATATCCCAGGGTGACAATAACAGTTGAAACTTAAGTAGTTTTAGTAACGGGAAACTATGGTGAAATTTCAATTTTGGTTTTAATTTGAACGAAGCCACTGTACACTGTGTCCAAAATAGTGATTAGCTGTGGGGGCTCCGAAATAGTTGGAGAAATCCATTAATAGAGACTTAAATCAAATCTAAAAATCACCACTTATCCGTATACGTATTGCAGTGCGCTTGTGCAGAAGCGATACGTGGGCTTCGTTAGGTTACGTGAAACGTATCAATCCGTCACACGTACCCAACGTACGTATCGCTTTATTGTGTTTCGTGTACGCGTATTTCAACGACCAAACGACCAAGAAACGCGAAAGGTCACTTTAAGAGAGACTATTTTTTAGTAGATGTCAAGGTAATAGTACTCACTATTTTTTAGGTTAAAAATTAAAACACATTTATGCTTACGTTACGAACGCATTTGCTTTATACGTCTTTTTGATTAATCACGTATCTCCGTTACGTTACGTATACGGATAAGGATAAGTGATCTATTTGAAGAACTGCTTCATGTCCCCAATATCTGTGCAAATTCGTTCTGCATCCTTTAATGGTGAAGGGAAAGAAAATTCGGATGGAGGAAGCGGTGAAGTATCTGGGGGTGTGGTTGGATAGCCAATTATCCTCCAAAACCCATATGTCGAAGGCTGCAGAGAAGGCAAAAGTAAGAGCAGTGTGGTTGGGAAGATTGTTGGGTAATGTGAAAGGACCGGGAGAATGGAAGAGGAGGATAATTAGTAGGACGGTAGAGCAGAGTATGCTGTATGGCGCGGAAGTGTGGGGTGAGAAAGCAGGGGTGAATGCGAGGGTTGGACCACTCCTGCGGGTGCAGAGAAGAATACTTTTGAGGGTGGTGCAGGTGTACAGGACAGTGGGTGGACTGGCAGCAGTAGTGCTGTCACGGCCCTATCCATTGGATCTGATGGCTAGAGCCAGACAGAAACGCTGGAGGGGTGCGAGCAGAGAGGAAGTACAGGAATGGATGGATGAGGAAATGGAGAAAAGGTGGGATGAGTATGAGGGCGCGCTAAAAGGAGCGCGCCCTCATACTCATCCCACTCTTATATGATTAGAAACATGATCAACTATTTCACGTAGTTTTTCTGATGATGCTTTATGGAACTTTTCCATATTAAATAACGCATCTAAATGTTAATAAACCAAAATGTTTTTATTATCAAAACGTTTACATGAAGCGTTCCAAGCTGATGAATAATTCTCACTACAAAACTCAAATGACTGTATAGCTTGCCTAGCAGTACCCTCTAATGAAGCCCTAAGATATTGAAATTTTTCTATTTCACTGATGTGATCGTTATCATCGATGGGAGACTGGAAAGTATCCCTAAACTCAATCCACTTCCCTTACACACCAGAGAAAAGAGGTAGCTTAATATCATGCAGCTTTATTTGCTTCCTTTTCAACAAAATATTGGAATTATTAGGAATTATTTCGGGGGTTCAAACCCCCCCCCCCCCAAAGAAAATACAATAATTTTTTTTTAGCATACTGCCGCAATATTTAAATTACATTTAATACGAATTACGGAATACAAATAATATATTTTTCATCAATATTGGATCTGAAGCTTTAAGAAATTGAATTTTAAGTACTTATAGTAGTTGCGCCTGCCAAGTGTGAAAAAAGTTAAGTTTAGTTGATATAAGTGTTCCAAGAGTAACTGGAAGACAAATCAACCGCAGTAATGTACCAGGGGACACAGCTGAAGTTTACTATCGGTGGAACATATTTTACCCATTTATCGAACATGTAGTCAACGAAATTGAAGCTCGTTTTAAGCCCCACGAAGAAACAATTTCAGGAATTCAGTTGATTTTACCTGACCGGACCCAAAATAGTGACAGAGCAAAGAGATGTATTTAAAGAATAGGGGAAATATTTCTTAGTGAAGCTGAAAAGAAAGTTGTGGTAAGCGAGTATAAGCTTTGGCACAACCACTGGTGCAATCAAGAAAAGCCTTCTATTGCCTTAGAAGCTATGGATCGATGTGATGAACTTTTTTTCCCAACGATTAAGAAGCTTCTTCAAATCTGGGCAACACTTCAAGTTTCAACTGCCACGCCTGAACGTAGTTTTTCCACACTTAAACGGCTGAAAACGTATTTAAGGTACCAAATGAGAGACGGACGGCTTACAGGATTAGCGCTTATGAGTATTCATCGGGCAATAGAAATAGATTCCTCAACAATTGTGAATAACTTAGCTGAAAGAAGAAAGAGGTTAAATTTACTTTTGTGAGATTAGATTTCTGTTTTAATAAAAGCTTCAATTTTCAATCATCTATCATTTTTTTGAATAGGTGCTCCCAAGTTAATATACATCTCGGCTAGTATGGGAATGCGGCGAAGAACTTAGAAGACTGGCGACTCGGAACAGTGTAACACTGGAGTGGGTACCAGGTCACAAAGGAATCGCTGGCAATGAAAAAGCTGACGAACTTGCAAGAGCAGGATCGTCAACACTGATGAACGGACCCGAAACATCCGTGGGCATCCCTAGATGCTCCACTAGGTCATGGTTGAAAGGGTGTGTAAAAGAACAACACAAAAAACACTGGAAGAATACACCCAGGCAAACACATGGGAAGAAATTTATGAAAGAACCATCAGAAAAAGTAGCAAAAGCTCTTTGAGCAGGAACAAACTACGCACTATAACGAGGCTCCTTACGGAACACTTTTCCACGAAGGAACACCTGATCAAAATAGGACTGTATAACGGAGACCGCACATACAGGAGATGCAAAAAGGACACCGAAACAGCTCTGCACATATTATGCAACTGTGAGACGCTGGACCACAGGAGGCAAAAACAATATGGAAGACCCCAAATGACTCCAGAAGATTTCTACAACTAACCAGTAAAGAACCTGTATAAGCTAATACAGGGAACGGATTGGCTGAATAGGCTGTAGTCTGAACATTAGGAGAATCCACAATACGCCCTTCCAGCCTTTCAGCAGAAGGGGGCGAAACGAAAAATGATGTTTAAAAATACTTCTAGATGTAGCCAAGTCAAACAAAGAATTAAAAAAAAACTTAACATTATTTCTTTTACTTGAAAAATTGCTTTAATGCGTGGCATTAGATTTTTTTTGCCTTTGGCGGCGCCTTCAATAAAGCTTTCTCCTTCTGAACGTATCAGATGAAAAAAACGAAACCCCCCCATGAAAAAGCTATGGCTACGTGACTGTGGCTAACCTTGTTATTTCAAAAACAATTCGACTTCGCATATAATTTGATGAAACATATTTTCAAACTGTTCCCTTTCTAACACCGATACCCAATTCCATAGCAAAATAAGTAAGATGTACAAAAAGTCGAAAATATTTTATAAAATATGGTTAGTCATAACTACTCGCACATATTTTCCTTCAACTTATTCTGCATAAAATTCCTCATGACTTTGAAAATGTCTAGTCCCAATCGAACCAGAAAATTGTAAATCAGTCGATGTCAGATTCAGATCGTCTTTTTACGAAACGGAATATAATAAAATATTTTTATTTTTCTGTAAGTTGCCGTGCTTCATTCTATGCAATGCAGCGAAACTTTTCTGGAATGTCACTACGAGCGGAATTTATTTTGAATAAAGTTAGGAATAGCATTTGAACTTCGTTCGAAAGACTATGCCGACTACAAATTCTCAAGACTTGTGGTATCATCCGATTGCGAGAGTAATATCAAATTTTCCTGAAAATAGGATAATATATTCTGTGAAAATAATGTGGTTTATATTATGATTACAGACCACCGCAGTGCGACCGAGCAATGGAAATATTCACCTCTTTTCACTTCTTTTTATATATATTTTTGTTGACTTCTCATAAATTTGCCCTTACAGAGCAAGTTAGTTCAAGAATTAAAAACATCAATCACTTCAATGATAGGAGATATAATAATAATAATAATAATAATAATAACTTTATTCACTCAATAAATAAATACAAAGATTTGAATGAGTATACATGATGAAAGTGAACAAGGTACTCTTGCGATAAGTGCAAGCACTTGTTTCGCGGAGAAATACACATGTGTAGAAAAATATAAAATGTTAGATGGGAAATATAAAAATACAAAATGTAGAGAAAAAAAAATGTAAGATATGTATAATATAAAAAAAATATAAAATGTAAAGTGTAAAATGTAGATAATAACAATACAATACAATACAATACAAGGATCGACGAAACAATACAATAATACCATACAACGAAGAATTAAAAATAATAATGTTAAGAGTTTACAAGAACATGTCTAATAGATATAAAATAGGGTATGCATGTAGAAGCTTCGCAATTGAAACAACACATTTCTAGTTGGAAATTAAAATTAGAAATTATGAATCAATACTTTTTTTATCACTCAATCGAATAGTCGTAGCAACTCAGTTCTTTGGCTTTGAAGGATGTGCTTCTTCAATGCTCTTTTGAAGCTGTCAAGATTAACTATAGATTTAATTATTTCTGGTATGTTATTGTATAATTTAGGGGCGAAATAAGTATATGAGCGTTGAGCACCGACCCTAACCATTAGAGGTGTAATAAAGTGATTCCTCTGACGAGTATTATACTGATGAGAGGGAAGCAGTGCTGTATGTTTGCTTGCGTGATATTTAATACTGGTGCATAAAAAATACAATTGTCTTATGTCTAACATTTGTGTTTCAGAGTATAGATCATTAGAAGGATATCTATTGTTCTTACAAAATATCAGTTTTAAAAATCGCCTTTGCATAACTTCAATAACATGAATATGAGTATTCAGAGCTCCACCCCACACTGCTATACCATAGCGAATGTGACTTTCCACTAGAGAATAGTACAACGTTTTCAAGTACTTCAGTGGCAGGATTTCTTTGAGTTTCCTAAATTTGAATAATATTGTCCTCGGTTTATTAACAGTATATTCAATATGAAGATTCCATTTTAAATGAATATCAATAACTATACCCAAATATTTCACTTTACGCTCTTGGTGTATATGGAAAGGTGTTTCAGTAAAGATCGTTAAGAGATCGAATGGAGGCATTCCAACCGAATTACAGCAAAATGGAAGGTAACATGTTTTATCAACATTAACGGTTAACAACTTTTTATCCAACCACTGTTTTATGAGAGGAAATTCCGTTTCAGCTTTAATTTTCAGTGAATTCCAATTATCGGCTTTATAAAAGATGGCTGTGTCATCAGCAAAACCTATTATGTTTCCATTGTTGTTTAATGAAAAGATTCCATTGATGTATATATTGAATAAAGTTGGTCCTAGTACAGAACCTTGAGGTACGCCACAGTCGATCTCCATTTCGCTACTCAACACATCATCAATTCTAACTCTCTGGGTTCTTCCCGTCAAATAACTTTCAAACAATTTTAAAATATTACCCCTCATTCCAATATCCTCTAACGACTGTAGGAGAAGATGATGACTGACAGTGTCAAAAGCTTTCGATAAGTCTATGAATATGCACAAAGATGGTTTACTATTATTCAAAGCATCGGTAATTTTTGTAATTTTTGATAGGAGATATAGTATAGTAAATGTACTATCCGATATCTCTTATGTAGGGAGTTAAGCTTTAGGACTGTATAATTTGCCCAAAAATACTGCTTGAAATCGGGCTTCAATTCAGAAGCTGCCAAATTAGCGAAAATACAAAAAATGGACCAGTAACGAATAGATTTACTCACCTGAGGTTTTATCTCGTCGGCACACACCTTCAGAGAGCTCTCTCCAACGCAGCTTCGAGTACCATCACTTGCAGTCTATTTTTTATAACGCAAAAAAGGGAACGTAGAGAACCCGTAAGAAGCTCACATGTAAAAATAAAACTTTTTAAAAATTGATTGGTGTTCAATTAAGTGCTGTCGATGAGTCGAATCGTAAATCATTGTAAATCTCCAATTAAACGCGAGCATAAAATAACCAAAACGAGTACAAATGCTTGTTGTTATGGTTGTCAACCTCGCATAAAAATAATTATAATTAAAACTAAAGGGGATTCCAACAACAAATACTTCATATTTCGCCACGCCTGTCACCAAAATTTCGCGTGACAGTTCAAACTCAATAATGTACGTGGTAGAGATGGAAATTGACTTATTCGAATAGAAGTCAAGCAGTTGAAATAGGAATCAGGTGCTATCGGCATTCTGTTTCTACTCCGAGATTTTCAGCCGAAATGGCATTTCGATATCGGAATCTGTCGCTAAACACATGCATTTCATATTATTATCCCCAAAAAGCAGTTTTCTCTGTTGGAAAGGATTTTGTTTGGATATGAAATTCTGGAGAAATTAGAATTATGTATTTCCGATAATTTTTTTAACCAATTGCCAATAGCTTTTTTTCAACTTCCAAAATATTGATATTTTTCACCACGTATGATACTCATTTGCTTAACTAGGCAGTGAAAGTGATACTTCTATGATCGATATACAGTGTGGAAACCACTTATGGAATAAAATTCTTTATGTCATTATTTTAGAAAATTATAAAAAATGTCGAGACACGTCAACTTTTGAATTGAGTTGTGCGTTATGTAAACATAAATTTAAATGTACAGGGTGATTCACGCAAGTATGCCATAGTCGGTGTTGTTTTTTTTAATGAAACACCCTGTAAATTTGCATATTTTTGAAATCCTCTTAATGAACCGATTTCAACAAACTAAATAATGTATGGACAATTATGAATTATACAGGGTGGAATTTTTATTTTTACAGTTATTAAACACATTCATAAAATACCTGATGTATTTGATTTTAATAAATTGAAATAAATGCTTAAAATGTTCTCCGCCAAGTTGTTGGCAATAGCACAGTCTCCTATAAAACTCCTCCTTAACTTGGTTTAAAGTTTAGAGTGAAATATTCCGTATTTCTGTAGTTATCCTGTCTTTGAGGTCTACAATGCTAGTTGGTTGTGTTGCATATACTTTGTTCTTGAGATAACCCTACAGAAAAAAATCAAACGGCGTAAGGTCGGGCGATCTAGCTGGCCACTCAATAGTACCTCTTCGTCCAATCCATTTATTCGGGAAGATTCAATTTAAATAAGTTCTTACCATTAAAGCATAAGGATCTATTGCGTTGGGATATAAGTTTTCCAGCGCAGAAATAACTTCATTTTTAAACATATTTAAATATTTTTCAGCTGTCAAATTTCCATCTATAAATATAGGACCAATAATATGGTCGCCTATGATACCGGCCCAAACGTTCACCTTTTCAGGGTACTGAGTATGTGCCTCTCGCATCCAATTAGGATTCTCTGCTGACCAATATCTACAGTTCTGTCGGTTTACCTCTCCATTCAATGTTAATGTTGATTCGTCAGAAAAAAGAATGGTACCAAGAGCTATCTGATTTCTGTTCAGCTTATTTATCAATCTTCCGCAAATATCCATTCTACGATCTGGATCGTCTACTGTTAACTCCTGCAGAAAAGTTAATTTGTAGGGATGAAGTTTTTCTTTATGAAGACATCTTAAAACAGTTGTATGACTAACATTATTTTCACGGGCAATTTGACGTGTACTTGAAGTTGGATTCTCTCCGACACTTAACAAAATATCCACTTTCACATCATACCACTAAAGTAGTTCACGTACGGGATGTGAACAATATCTTCTAAAAATATTATAAATATGTGAAATGTCTCATTCATTATAGAAAATGTTAGCTGACTTGAAATGTGGAATTATGAAGTTTCAGGATCACATGGTATCACCTCTACCTCAAAAATTAGTAGTGTTTCAACCCCCACAACACCAATCTCCCGAGCTGAACCTGAATTATCTGGTTTGGAAATAGATATCTATAGCTTCGTGTACTGAATGTACGGATAATGTTATTATTGTGAATATTAACTGAAGTTATTCTAAAATTCTATCAGTATTTTAAAAGTTTTTAACTTGGAGCTTTGCTTTATTTTTTCAAAGATTGAAATACAAAAGTCTTATGTATATACATGCAGAGTGCGAAATACTTCGCACCCTAGTGCGCGAAGTATCTCGGGCACGGTGTAATGGTGTCACTTCGCATATCGCTGTCAATGCGCAAACCTTGTCATTTTTTCACGTTTGTAGGAAAAAGTATTCCACATTCGAAGGCCCCCATACACTACGGGTTGACACAAAAATCTCAGCCAAACAGTTAAAATTGCGCGTACAAAAGTGCTAGTGTATGGGCCAATCACGACAATGATAACCGACGTTCTTCATCTCCTTGATATTTTACCCGTACAGGCCAACGTGTTCGTGAAAGTCTGCTAAGGTATGTGGTATTCATTCAAATCCACCGTGAAAGAACATAGTCGTTCTGCTAAATGGTCGATACAAGAGTATGGAGAATGAAATCTTCAGAATATTTCCCTAAATATTTCTCCTTCGAAACAGTGTATATAACACAACATGTTTCTGGTACTATGCGTCCTAAGGCTTAAGCTGATATTGCTGTTGAAAATTTTAAATCTTCATTATTTCGCCTTGTAGCCTGTAGCAAGATTAATATTTCATCTACTTCACCAAAATAGGATATTTTTTTGAATTTCACATTCAAAGATTTTTTTTCTAAACGAGTTTGCCGAAATTGGTGATATATATATAGGGCTTCTCATTGGTAAACCTTCATTTATTGTTCTCGTTTCTTTGAGTAAACTGCAATGATATTCTGATGCTGAAAACGCTCTCTCGGCCTCTACGCTAGTGGGCTGAACCGTCAGGATATGTTCTTAGGCGAGCGTCAAGTACCATCGGACTCAAAGAACGTCATTTATTCCTTCAAAATATTCTCAAAGTCTGGCTTTTTCCTGAATCACGCTTTCGCGCTTTGAAGGTGCGGAATCCAGCAGATCAATAAAAGCAGTGAGCTCCTGCGGGAATGCTTGAACCCCTTTTTGCGAGACTGCAATACCAATTAGGTATCGGTCAATATTCACCCGGACATAAAGACTCCGTATTTTTGACTGAGGGAGTAGAGCTGTTCGAGAGAACAGATATTTTGTCTTTATTTTGCTTCAATAGGGTAGTAACAAGGATAAAATAGATATCTGTTCTCACGGTAAGCTTCATTCTCTCCCCAGAAATCCTCCCAACTCTTCATGGTCGGTTCATATTGAAGTGTCCAGATATTCTACGCAATTTTTTCGCATTTTTCAGTATGTAATTCAACCCTATATTGTTACAGGAACCACAGGCTGCTGGACAAGAGTTGAACCAGCCACTGGTATGCTAGAACCATTGGGGGCTTCTCAAGAATTAAGACTGGATGATGTTATTTATCAGGAAGGTGGTGAGTACCGCTGTGTTGGGCCTACCAAAGAAGCCACCAAGCGATTGGACTCCTTAAGAAACTCCATGTCAGTTCAAGTAGTTGTAACTGGTAAGTCTAGTTAATACGAATGTCCATCATTTCATTTGATCATGCATCATTTCAGTATAATTTTAATCCATTAAATTTTTTGCTAGGGTTTTCAACATATCATTATTAACAGAAAAAGGATAATTGTCAGCTGTTAGTGAATTATTTATCACGGAAAACCTTGCAACCTTGAAAAGTGAAACACAGCCTATCTCTTTTTATTATAAATAATATTTATTTCCATGTTTGCCGGCAATTAAACCCCAGAAAAAGTGTCTGGCTCTTTGTAATTATTTGTTTTTGTATTTAATCATAACGCTGTTAAACTTTCAGCGTGATTCAAACACTTCAAATTGTTTTGGAAAAAAAAAACAATTCTGGAGTGGATTTATTTTTCATTTTTTAACACCTATTTAGGATGCGCACTACTTGGTGTCCCAAGGTGGGTCAAGCCAACACAGGTATATCTACTTTTCCACATAATATATTTTAAATATAAAAATTCCAAGGTGCATCAAACACTCCATGAAACGTGCGCTACTAGCTCTTGGACTACTACTTCAACCAACAAATTTCGTCGCTCAGAAAATGAGTATTTTCTGGTATAGCCCTAGCATCTTGCTCTAGAGCTATGTGCGCTAATATAACGTAGTAATATATGAGATATTTCAATCAAGTCTCAGTTCAAAGTTATGCTAACAGTCTCTATATTAATGAATTGAAAATTCGGTTAGTGAGCTTGCTGTGGTATGATGTTAATTCTATATCAAAACATTTTGAAATGAATTTATGCTCACCGTATATTCATTCCACGAATTGTCTGACAAACAATTACGAATCGGGATTAAATTAAGCTAGAAATTTGGTTGTATATGTATACTTTTAAAATTGATATACCAGATGAAATTAAATCCAGCATTAACCACAATGTTCCATTACGACTATAGTTCTATGGAAATTGGGTTTCATTATTGTTATTGAATATTCACCATCAACCAAAAATTGTTTCACAGGTATACCACAACAGTATTATAGATACATTATTGAAAAAAAAATGTTGAAATAAAATAAATTATACAGGGTGTCCCACGACGATAAAGACAAGTAATATATCAGAATTGGGTAGTAGTAGATAATTATAATTTTGGGGGTGTAAATTTGAGCAAATGTTGCATCTTTTCTTGTTATTGTGGTACCCAATGAGTTATTTAATTTTGGTCACGAGACGTCGCATTCAGAATTATTAATGGGACAGCCTGTATATTTGTGCCTTTTTGTGTTCCTTCCGATAAAACAATTCCAACTAACTATCACACTTGGGGTCTAAAGTGATTAATTCAAGAGCTACAGGTACTTAAGGGATTGTAAGTCAAAAAATTCATAATTGAATCCCCTGTAATTTTCGGCAATCTTACGTTCGTACGTGATGATTAAGACATTGAAAGTGTACTTCTATCTCTAAGAAACCGTTGAGCGGCTTCTTCTGTGAAAGTTCAAGAATAGAAAATCGGTAAAACACATGAAAATTCTTCAATTTTAGCATATGGAATAATTCGAAATTCAAAAATTGGCCCCTTAAGTGAACAGCAACATTTTTACTTTGAATGGAGCGACTTGTAAGTAGAGGTGTGCAGGTGCACCTGTCAATATTTCATTTTCAAAATATACTGGCAAGTTTATCTGAAACCGTGAAAGGAATGCAGTCGAAAACATTCGACATTATAAATGGGTCTTTTTATTATTAACAATATTGAAAATATGATTGAACGTTAATTTTATAATGTGCTTGTTTCCTTGGATTTATTCTATTAACATTATTTTCCAATTCATGAATATTAAAAGAGAACACTTTTCCAAATTTGTTATGGGCTTCTTAAAGCTCTGGCATCGTTGTACGAAAACCATAATGACCACACCCTCCGATTACATAATTGGTGATTTTTATCGACCAGCTGACTTCTTATTGGCAAGCGCGTGCGTATGTTCTTCCCTCTCACTTCGTCAATTGACTGATATTGATTTATCCAGTGGCGTTGGTATTGTCAGTTACCTTTGTAATTTCAGTTTTACTTGGTAAAATAGGTACCGTACGCCATTTGTACGTTTGACAGATATACGCCATGTTTTTCCTCTCCTCTTACCGACGCCGCGTAGCTCCAGATAATCTTGCCAAACTATACCTAGGTATGTGTGTTTTTTGGGGTGACATTCACTGAGACCTAAAAGATCTATTGTGCTCCCTTACTTCTACTCAGTTTCTGAGGAGAGTCTCAGAAACTAGTAGTTCCTTTAGTCCTATTTCCCGTAGGAATTTCAGGATGTCTGCAGGCTTCAACTTAGGTAAATATTCCTTTTCTATCCAGTAATCTCCTAGGTGCTGTGCAGTTGGAAAGTATGTGGATGGAGGTTTCTTCTTCCATTCCACAAAATCTGCATCCTTCTTCCTCCACTATTTTGAGCTTTTTCAGGTGCCCATTCAGGCGACAATGTCCCGTTCGGATCCCTGTTAAAACTCTTAGCGCAGTTTTACTTTGACTTATGACTTATGCATCTCAACAGGTTGTAGTCACCCAGAAGAGTCTTTGTTTGTATAAGCCCTACTAGATCTTCCCAATGGTCAGATCTTCTTTTTTTCTCGGCTTTACTTATTTCTCCCAATATTACATTGGGGCTGATTCCGCAAAAGGGGTTCAGGCCCCCAGAACGGTATTTCAGTCCCTCTCTTTGCTAGTTCATCTGCTATTTCATTTCTTTCTATTCCAGTGTGTCCTGGAATCCATAGTAAGGTGACTATGTTGTTTGCGCCTAGTTCATTGGGTTTGTCTAGGCATTCTCACACCATTTTGGAACTGATTACACAAGAGCTCAGTGCCTCAATGGCTGCTTGACTATCCGACATTATGATAATCCTTTGTCTTCTGTATCCTTTATCAATATTTAACTGGGCGCACTCTCTTATGGCGTGGATTTCCACTTGAAAGATACTTGGGGTTTTTCCCAAGCATTTAGAGTGTTTGCTTCCTGTTTTTAATTTCTTGGGAAATTAAACCACAATATTTTTGAATTCTTTATTTCAACGTTTCGGTAGCGTTCCAGCTACCGTTGTCAAGAAAAAATGAGTAGAAATTAATTTTTATCCCTAACTGACACAACAGAAAAAATTTGACAACTAGACAATCAAAAATTATTTTGAAGTTTAAGACTGCAAAATTTTGTTATCAAATTTTTATTAAGGTCCATTCATAGTAGATCATATCTGTGGCAAAATGTGAAATGAAACACTTCATTTTATGACATTCCAACGATATGATAGTCTACTAGAAATGGAAATCCAGTGAAGTGCACGTTCCAGGAACGGTTTTTATTGGGATAGCGCGTTTCTTTCGCTTATATTGGAAATGTTGTTAATAAAACGCGTTTCTTAATAGTTTTTTTTGTGTATGAATATTTAAGTTTTTGAAATATGTATACTCAGTTTTGTGATTTTTTGTATTGAAATGTGTATCGATTAACAACTATTCAAATTATAAATCATAAGAAAACCTGGATAAAAACTTATGATGCTATCCTGATAACGCAGGTAATTGATTATTGGAAATTTCTCTTTCTAACATTGGTAACCAAATTTGACTACAATCGGCTGATATACTAGCTACACATTTATCTGCATTTAGTTGTATTGAAGCACTTTCTTTGATTTTCCGTCTTTTATTATTGGGTTCTTTTAATATTATTTTTGATGAATCCCATTGAATTTGATGACCCTCTTCCCAAGCATGTTTGCAAATAGCTGACTTAAAGAATTCCCTATCTTTGATATATTTTTTGTGTTCGTTTATTCGTACTTTCAATGGTCTAGATGTTTCACCTAAATAAAATTTGTCGCATTCACATGATATTTGATATATGCAGTTTTTTGAAGATTGTTTTTCATTCTTTGGTTTCGTTTTTGTTAGTATTGATCTCAATGTATTATTCGATTTAAAACTAGTTCTAATATTGAATTGGTTACCAATTTTTTAAATTCTTTCTGACAAACCCTTAACATACGGTATTGTTAAGTTCCTAAAAATTATGTTAGCTGAATTATTAATATTATTGTTATGGGGTATTAACGATGAGCCCCTCTCTATATGCTTAATCTCCCTATTTACAAATTCTGCAGGGTAATTATGGTTATTTAAAACATCTTTTAAAAAAGTTTTCTCCTTCGTAAATTGATCATCACTAGAAATGATTCTGGCCCTATCGTATAAAGATTTTACTATCCCTTTTTTAACGCTTATAGAATGATTAGAGTCTAATTGAAAAATTAAAAAAAGAATGAATAATATACCACAAGGAACATACAGAAGATGTTTGCTTCCTGGCCCGAACACTCCTATCCCAGTTCCTTCTATTGCTTTTGAGCCGTCTGTGCATGTACCATTGAATGGCATTCTTTCCAAGTCTGGTAATGGTATTTGAATCCCATTCCTTCTTGTTGCTCATTTCCGTAACGAATTTCTTTGAAAAGTTATACTTTTTCATCATACCGTCTTGTGGCATGTCCCAAGTTGTCTGATTTCTAAGAAGTGAGGAGGTGGTTTTTTTTAATGATTCCTTCTCTACTTAGTCTGTATCTTGTTCTTTCTGCAACACTTTCCACCACCATATGTAAAAATACCTATCTCTAAACTCATACATTGGAATTTTACATAGAATACGAGTCGGAGAATCCGGATAATTTACTGGTATAACAGGAAGTGACATATCTCTCAAAACATTTTCCATACATCTCATGCCCATAAATACATTGCGTCCATAAAGTAACGCATAAATTCATTATTAGCTAAATAAACAATAATATTAAAAATTCCCGAAACAGGTCAATTTTTGATTTCAATTTACTGTTTTTTCAAATTATAATGTTATTTACAGGGTGAACCATCTTCGTGTGATGACGTCATCGCAATTTTTTTCAAGTGGAACACCCCAATTTTTTTTCGATTTCCGGATTTCCCTTGATGAGCTGATTCCAAAAATGTATAACACTTTGTTTCAAATTGGTACAGGGTGGAAAAAAATACAAAAATTGTAATTACATAATTATGAAATTACTGTGATTTACTACCAAAAAGAAACAAAAGAAAATTTACAATAAATGTTCAAATTGTTCTCCATTGACTGCTAGACAATGACAAAAACGGACATTACATTCTTCTTTGACATTTTGTAGCATAGCGGGTGTTATGTTCTGCATTTCTTGCCTGATTCGGTCTTTTAGATCACGGATATTGTCAGGTATGTTAGTATAAACTTTAGATTTTAAATAACCCCATAAAAAGAAGTCTAATGGGGTAAGATCAGGGGATCTAGTGGGCCATTACACTGTTCCCCTTCTTCCTATCCACCGTTGTGGAAAGGTCCTGTTTAAAAACTTGCGCACAGTTACAGCGAAATGTGGCGGTGCACCATCCTGTTGAAACCAGATTCCACGGTCTAGATTGTTGGGTATTTGAATATCAGGAAAAAGCTGGATCAGATCAGGAATCATTGTATTTTGTAGGAAATCCAGATACAATGCTCCTGTTAAATTTTCGTCAAAAAAATATGGACCAATAATTATATTTCTCACAATACCAGCCCATACGTTGATTTTTTGTGGTCTTTGCGTATGGCATTCTTGTATCCAGTGTGGATTTTTATCAGACCAATAACGGGTGTTTTGCCTATTAACATGCCCGTTCAAATAAAACGTTGCCTCGTCCGAAAATAAAACGTTGTCAGTGAAATTATTTTGGTTCATCATATACTCGCAGAATTCAGTTCTTCGGTCAAAATCGTCTTTAGACAATTCATGGATAAGTCGTACTTTATAAGGATGGTATTTTACCCTTTTAAAAATGTTTGCTACTGAAGACTTTCCAATACCTAAATCCCTAGATAATCCTCGCACTGTACAGTGTGGATTTTCTATTGCCGACAAAATTATGTCTTCTTGAATATTTTCATTAATTTTTGTTCTACCGGGCTTTGGTGCATCCCTCACATGTCCTAATTCTTTGTATTTTTGCTCTATTCTGCTTACAGTAGATTGTGAAATGGGTTCACGATCTGGGTGCATCTCATGAAATAATATGCATACCTCTTGTTGACTCCGCATCCTGTCGCCAATACCAATCATCATTAATATTTCAATCCTCTCACTTTCGGTTAACTGCATTTTGTTAAAGAAGTTGCAAAATTATGATATGATAAATTTCTTTGTAGATAGTTTTCACATAAACGTACCTTGTTTGTAGAGTTAACAATAACAGAAATGTACTTTAACGTTTAATTTAATTTTTTTTATTTTCCTCCACCCTGTACCAATTTGAGAGAAAGTGTTATACATTTCTGGAATCAACTCATCAAGGGAAATCCGGAAATCGAAAAAAAATTGGGGTGTTCCACTTAAAAAAAATGGCGATGACGTCATCACACGAAGATGGTTCACCCTGTGAATAACATTATAATTTGAAAAAACAGTAAATTAAAATCAAAAATTGACCTGTTTCGGGAATTTTTAATATTATTGTTTATTTAGCTAATAATGAATTTAGGCGTTACTTTATGGACGCACTGTATATTAACACAACATATTCTCAATGGGATACCAATATTGTATATGAGGACTGGGCTTATAATTTTTCTTTCTACTATGGTGCATTCAAACTCGTTGCAATCGGAACATGTTTTAACATAGAGCCGATATTCCCTTTTGGTAGATGAACTATCCAGAAAACTTCAACAAAAACTTAAATTTTCTGGAATTTCCCATTTATAGTTCCTTCATCTGAATGATACCACATCTCAATATTTGAAGCGCTCCGACTGCAACATTTTGATGCGAAATATTCCGCTGCACGGAGTCACTAATTTACAGAAGTCCATAAATCACACCAGCCCGATCCTGTCCGACTAGGGGCACGAGAATATCCGTCGGAAATTTTGATCTACCGGAGGCACGTCAAGCGCATTCTAAGACACCCGATCCGTGTGACAAAACTTCAAAGAACAGCCATTTTATCCTAGTAGTTTTATATCTATACGCAATCGCTTGCGTGAAAACAGAGAAATAACTTGTTGTCTATCTTTGTGGATACAATAGCTGATTTCAAGTTTATGGATGATATTTATAATATTAACCCGGCATTAGTCGCTATATCCATAAAATCCCATCATTAGTCGCGCGTGAGAGTTTCTCTCATGTTCAAAATTTAAGGAAATAAAATGGATTTCTTTTGAAAAATATAAGTTATATTTTGTAAATTGCACAGTCAATATTATTATCAGTTACAAAAGAATAATGTCTATAAATCTTCATCAGATTCCATGCCCATAGCACAGGTCCGACATGAAAAAATTGTATGTTCTAGGCGAATCGGTCGCTGGCAAGTTCTGCATACTTACTTGACTTTTCTGTTCTTTCGACGAGGGCAGAAGGTACAAAAGCTTTCATTGGTATTTTCTGGTTGTCTTACTTCTGGTGTTGGTAATTTTGCTTTTTTTCTAATAGACATTCGTAGGCTGCAAGGTAAGCTTGGAATCTGGGACCGATTTATAGGGTGAGGTTTTATCAAAGAAAGAGCAAGTTCTTTCAGGTATGCACGTCTAGGTGGTATAGGATCGTTAAAACAACAAATACAAATTTATAGATATGGTGCTAAATTTATTACACGGTTTGTCGCCTAATGAGGGAAAATCTCACACGAAGAGCGTCCTTCTGATAAATACTCTGCATTACACCAATAGGAAGTGATGAGCTTACACTTATCATGCTAGGTATATAAGTGGGAGTAGCCAGTAAAGTAGCCGATATGACAACGCTCAGAAATGTGTCTAAAGGCAAATATACCAGACTTTAAAAAAAGTGTGAAAGAAAATTTCATTTGGCGACTAATGCCGGGTTAAAATGGTAGCCGGTATCCTATGACAGATGTAGGCTTTATTATTTCGGATGGATACCGTTTTAACCATCTAATTTCATGTGGAAGACAAATAGAATAGAAGACACAAGCTGGTTAATCGATGCTATAAAGAAAATTGGAGATCCTTGGGATTTCGTGAAACTGGAACTATTATTTCATGGGTGCATCCTTTGACTACTTTTTTATTATTCGAAAACAACATTGGCTGGCATCACAAAACAGTCTAACCTATAGAAGTGAAAGTCTAATAGGATTACCTAGGATGAAAAAATGAGGTGTCAAACTCATCCACCTGAAGCGCTAGTTGCAATTGAGTTGTCGAAATAGGCAAGGCAGCTGGGGCCGAAAAACAGACTAAGGAAAAAAGAATTTCAGCGATCGCAGTAGATGGGCTCAGAACTATTTTATAGCGCTTTTTTTAATGGAAGTTTGTTAATTTAAATGACTTATGCCCGATTTCACTAACCATTTCCTAAAGTCAGGTGATACCTAAAACGGATTTAGGAATTCCTAAATGCAATTTACATTTTACCACGCGCTAAGTAATACCTGAGATTGATAATATTACGTATATCCCATCACTTTTTGATCAATCCTGAAAGGATTGTTAGGAAAAGCTTTGCGAGTGAGGCCCCTTTTGTCCCAATAACAATCTATTGTGGATCAAAATATCTGTGGCAAACTTTGTAGGATCTTTAAATCTGTTCAGCGCTCAATTCCTTCAGTTTTGGATTGGGAATAAAGGCAACACATTCATTCAACAACAAAGGGTCATGTTTGGGAAACCTTTGTCGTTTTTATGACCCAGGAACGCAACACTCCACACCAACCATTATAAAGCTATTATATTATGAATTATCACACTTGATAACACTTACAGTACCTAATTAAAACACAAATATCAGCAACAAATGACAAAAGGGAAACAATCTATAAAAGACATCAGCCTAGTTTACACCCATAAACGTTTAGTACGGTCCGATAGGACTAAGTGGGTGGGGATAGTACGGTAGCACCAATGCTTGGTTCTAGTTCGTTTACACCGTTTTGCAACGCGCGAACTAATGTTGCTTTCGTTTATTTGGGCTTCAAGCACTTGTGCGTGACGCCTCAGTCGTCACGACTTTTGAGCAAATCGAACACGATTTTTTAGGATGCTCAAAACCACCTGACATGTGCCAATGCCAATGAATTTCCTGTGTTATTAGAAGGACAGCTTTCGATTATAATATTTTTGATAAGAAAATTTTGCATATTTAGATATTTTGAGTAAGGTTTAAATCGTATTAAATCGTAATCGGCACAATCTTAACCTTTAAATAAACGTCAAACCGGACAAACGTCAAATTTAATGTCCGTGGCTTGAAGCTCATACTTTTCGGTATGTGCTTGGGGGGCAAGGGGAAGGTAAGACTAGGCGTCACGCCCGTTAATAAACGAACGGAATTCAGTCACTACGAGCTGCTACTAGCAGCCAAAAGTGAATAATCGAAAACGCTTATAGTGTGCGCCTGCAGTTCGTCAAATGTCAAAGCTGTCAAATTAAATTTCATAACATAACCAAAAAATCAAATCCTCATAACATAACAAACAAAAATTGAAAATTAACAAACAACAACAAAATTGAAAATTCAGGAAAGGCTTCACTCTTTTACTCTTTTTTGCCAAATAAATATAATTTAATACTGGTAAGTCTTGAGTCTTGTTCCGGTTGAGTTTACACCAATTGACCTCGAACCAAATCCGGACCAAATTTAGTTCGGTACCTCTGCTGGCGCGTACCGAACCAATAGCGGACCAGCTTAGTCCGCAAGCGTTTACACCGTTCGAACTAAATATTTGGTTCTGATATAGTACGAATTTGGTGCTTGATCCGCGTACCAAGTTGTCGGTGTAAACTAGGCTAATAGTGACAATAACTATATGACATCTATGATGGATTTTAAAATCTCTTCTTCTTTTCGTGCTAAAGGCATTAGCTGCCAGGCCTGCTTCGACAACTCAATTGCAACTAGCGCTTCAGGTGGATGGGTTTGAAACCTCATTTTTGTATTCAAGGTCATCTTATAAACTTCCACTTCTATAGGTTAGACTGTTTTGTGGCTGGCATACAGTTTATTGCGTTTGTTATAGATAATAGTATATCATCAAGTACCAATTGTCAAAAACGTTACTAAAGTCACGACTTTTCTGTGACTGAAGATGTTTTCGACATTAGGTGCTCACTATATTTTTTCACGCTAGCAGAAACAATGAACATAATGATATTAAAACTTCAAGAGATCATCCATTACTCAAATGTGGTTGAAATCCAAACTAAGGGTAAATGAAACTCAAATTCCAAACCACAACTTTAATATTGATATTGTCCTCCAAAAGAACAAACCATATAGCTTAGCAACTAGTTTCGGTAAAATTTACCATCATCAGGCTATAAAAAAGGTTACAATTATCAGAAGATCAAATTGAATTAAAGTTAAATTGAGACAAAATTATATTATGTTGTTGAGATGATATGAATTCTTAGATATTAAACAAAGCTCATATAAAAATTAAATATTGACTGAAGTTATATTATATTAAATTACAATTTAGTTACCTTATGAAACATTTACTACTGGTGTAAAACCAATCAATTTCCCATAATCATCATTGCCTAAGGCTAGTATATATATGGTGTGTTCTTTTTACAGAATTTGGTCGAGTAGATCAGCTGCTCTGTTCACTTGAATGATTTTGCGTATTCTTTTTAAGCGCTCGTTTTGAACAGAGCTGAACTATCTCTTCCCCTCTTGCCCCTAACTGCACTACCTCTTGTGGGTGCTTGGCTTTGCCGTTTAGTTGATCATAGCCTAAAAACATAAGGAGCATTCTTTTTAAGATTTCCTGTTCACTTTGGTCACCCGCTCAGGTTGAAAATTATCTCAACAGAGCTGAACAGAATAGTGTAAAAAGAACACAACAAATGATATTATATTGATTCAATTATATTCACAAGATGACAGGTAATGACTGATGACAATTGACAATTTAAATGACACAGAACCACAAAATTATCACAGAATATTAAGTAAAAATATCTATAGACTTTGCGAAGTGAAAAAATATTCTTGAGAAGTAAATTCTCCAATTTTTCCCCAATAAACGAATTCTTATAGTGAACCTTGAGATATAATATTCATTCGATATTTTCCGTCGCATCTTAAACTTTGGTATACAATTGATGTCATTCAAATTTGAAATGTTTTCCGAACGATTTCCAATGTATTCAATTTGTTTCATCACAACAGATCAAACAGGAAACTGTTGACAGTGGAACTTGGAGAGATAAATTTCCTGCATATTTAATCGAATTAATTTAACGGTGAAAGTTTGACAACAATTCGAGGAAATTTTCAATTTAAACTTAACCATGAGCAAGGCTTGATTTTAATTGAAATTTACCACTACAATTTAAATTGATTTCGCTGTTTTACTTTAATTCGGATTAATGTGGAGAAAATTTTACATTAAAAAAGTTCATCAGTGAGGTTACATTTTTCTGACGCCACACGTACAAGTAGAGGGCGCCACGGGTCAGTTTCCCATCTATAAGTATCTTTTTATCTATGTGTGGAACAACACAAATTCCGTCAACCTCATTGAAATATTTCAAGTCTGCAATCATCCTGATTTTTTTCCTGAGTACTTGAATGTTTCCCAACAATTCTTATCAGTATACAAGGTTTTGTTATATTCGTCCACCAACAATCTATCTATCACAAAGAGTTGTGGAAAATTGATACATTTGGATATGGGAACTTAAACATTGGAAGGAATAGAAACCAAAAAATCATCAGGGTGCTGGAAGTTTGGAATTGAAAATTAGAATTTGATAGGGAAAAGTGGCTTATTATGAAGGGTCATTTTTTTATTGCTTGCCATGGAGCCAAATCACTTTCAGCCAAGTCAATATATTAAAAAGATAGGGAAATCAATAGGAAAAAAGTAAACTGAGGTGGGATACAAGATGGTTTTGAACCACTAGGTATCTTGAACGAACATAATAGAAATATGTGTAAGAATACAGCCTCATTTGTAAATCTGATTAATGAGTATTGATCTGGGATGGAACTTATCAATTTTTCCAAAAAATCATTAGCGTCTGACATAAAATAGAGAAGGGATGTAAGATTGAAGTTCACAGCTCACGGAATTCCGAAGGATGAAGATATAGGATCTTTTGAAAAAATGAAGAAATAAAAAAACAGTGAAAACTACTAAGAACTAGTTGTGAAAACAATGTGGAACTCGGTGCAAAAAAATTCAAGAGATGTTTCCTATGGAGTCGACAATATTTCTAATCCATTTGAAGATATTATCTTTCAGTCTTCTAGGGAAGCTCGTATTGCGATACAACGGTATTTTAGATGTTCGCCAATACAAGGAAGTGGAGTTCTGCTTTATGAAGGTTGGGAGAATCCTACTCGATGGTCTCCAGCAAAAATTCCACCATATACATTGGAACTTGCCTGGAGAGGTGGAGAAGCAGGAGTGGATAATTCTGGGATTGGAGGAGGTGGAGAAAGTTACACATTTTTTCAAATCTCACTTTCAGGAAGAGTAGTGTATGATCCTTTTTTCAATAAATCGGCCCATGGTTGAAAAGAAAATGGGTGATGATGGCTGTTCCCCCACTCGAAGAATCCAGTCCAGTCCATCTTTTCAAAATTTTGATGATTGAAAGTTCATCTAGAATAACAACTTATAGATTATTCTTAGCAGTAAACAGAAAACAGTGGAGTGGATGGTACAAAAAAACTCCAGTGGAAAAAAAACGAACTTTCCAAATGGACTAAAGGAGCAGCAGAGAAGGCAATATTAAACACAAAAGAAATAAAAAACAGGTAGAACGTGCCGCAGGACACACGGTAGGAACTTAAATTCTTTTCAAGCAGAAATTATGTAATACATCTGACGTTATAGATAAACAATTTCCATATTCCTCGGTGGACGAGTAGTAAGCAAACCAGACTCTCACGCTGTAGACCCGGGTTCGATTCCCCGTGAAGAAGTTTTTTTTATTGTTTATTTCATTTTTAAATAATCACTCTGCTTGATATTAATAACGACAACAGATAGACGTTTGAAATATTTAGCAGAATATTCATTATTATAGATAATGGTACACGGTACCCTTCATGAGGGAGTCCGACTGGCAACATCTACTTATAACAGCATCGTATATTTAAAAAGGGGAACCGTAGCATTATACAAATTGGACATTCAAGAACTATACGTTTACTACACAAAAATTAGTGGAAACATAAAATTGAATTGTTAAATTTTAAATTTGAAGTTATATTACAGTTTATAGAAACTTTTATTTTCTAGATTTTTTCTTAAGTGGGTCGTAGAAAAAATATGCTGTTCGACTCGTGTGGATTCTCCATATCGCACCTGAACGACTGAGCACTCCGCCTACGGCGTCGTGCTCAAACTTCGTCCTCGTGCGATATGGCCATCATATCCACACTAGTTGCAAAAACTACTTTTTTTATCAAAATATGCCCTTTTACATTTAAAAACGACCTGCCAAATGTCAAATCAATTTATCCATCCATTTCAAAGTTATCGAATTAAAACATTCAAGTTTTCAAAATTTCAACACCCTGTATTTCGAAGAGTAAATGTGCTAGACCCCTTAATCCTCATATCATGTTGTCCAATTTCACGAGAGGAATCTACATGCAAACGTTGTAATTACCCTTAACGTTAAAGATGCTTACAGGTTTTTTTGCGCGATCGTATTGAAATAATTTAAATTTCTTCGAAATGAACAAAATGTCAAAAGTGACATTTATACTTCTCGATAAGCTTGAAATATATTTTGCATTTTGGTGAAATTGTTCACTTTTCGACGTAAATCACTTACCGACGTCTAAAACTTAGAAACCTGGAGCGCTATTCTGTACGCGGCATTGACAGTCGTCGGTATCGGTATTCTAACAACAGCCATCGGTTGCGCTGCCGACGGGGCTAATATAACGCTATTCTGTATGCCACTGCTTTCGACGCTCGGAATTGCAACCAAAAATTATCGGCATATAAGTGACGTCACTCGATTCGATACATGTGGCCAATGAGCGATGAGGGAAACTGTCAAATTTGTAAACAAACAAATGTTCACGTTGAAGATTAAAGGTTATATTTTGGTTTCGTTGGAAAGTAGGGTTATATAATTAGATAGTGATAGTGACATATTTTTTATCTGTTAGCATAAACGATACAATTCATGTTTATATTAACATTAACAACTTCAAAAACTCGAAATTAAGAGTCAACTAGCATTGAAGAATTGATCTGGCGTTAACATATATCTCTTTTTTTAAGTTTCAAAGATAGGATAAGAACAGATATTAATTATTTTAAAGGAGTTTCTTGTTCTATCAAAACTCAGCGTTATAATACCGCTCAGAGGGATCATTTGATTCAGTACATTCAAATTTTACTGAAGGGAAATTTTGTGTAAAAGATGGGAAGGACTTATAAAACACAAGATTAGACACTATACACAATATAGTTACTCTTCAAATATTAAAAAGTCACTTAAATAATCCGCAATTCCAGCCAAACATCAACAAATAATGAAAATTTCCTTTCAACGGAAATCGATAACGGTTACCGTGGGGCTCATTAGATCACGGTAGACATACCGATCCTCATCGACTCGAATTCGCGATATCGGTCGGTGAAAAGGTATACAGAATGCCGCACATGCGAATTACCGACGGCTGTCGATAACTGAGTCTTACCGATACCGATTTCTCTCCGAAATGAGTTACAGAATAGCGCTCCAGTAAACACAACCTACCGTACTGACAACCGATGCTGTAAATAAACAAAAAAAAAACATTCGCGCAAAAAATATTATGGAAATAATAGTAAAAACTCATCCGAACAAATTCAAGTAGATCACTAGTACTGCTAATACCAGCTTTGCATAGAATTTGAATATAGCGTCGGTGGTTCAGTGTTGGAATGCTCGTCTTCCACGCGGGCGGCCAAGGTTCGATTCCCGGCCGAAGCATATCGTCTCGTAAACGAGAGCGAGACTCAGGAGAGAGCACATAACGAAGCAAGGTAACATAACGTAACGTAACGGTCAGATCTTTTGCGTCGTGACCCCCGGTCACTTAAACATAACCTAACGTGAAGAACTAAAGTTCCAATAAGCCACTCCATGCGGTCGACAGCAGTCAGTAACCTGACGGAGGGGTGGATGAACAAAAAGTGATTGAGATTACTAGCCATAGTTCAGCCAACTCAATTAAGCATTATCTGCAAATGGATAATGAGCATTATTCCAACATCATAAACATCCTTGAAAGTGACGCCTCAGAACCTCTAGCTGAAAAACCGAAAACAGAAGATCCTACAGCCCCTCCTCGAGCTGCTTTACTACAGTTGTATCCATCAACAACATTATTGATCTACCTACACACCCAACGTTATCAATATTTCAACCAATACCCCTACTGTGTAACAAATTCACAATTTTCATTTCAATTTTACTATGAATGGTCGCGTTCATTCCAACAAAGTTGATCAGGTAGCGATTTTCAGAGTGATCCATCAGTTCGTAATTCTGCTGAACGGGCTAATAAATCATCAACATAATATGTCAAATGGCAATGAATACAACAACAACAACTCAATTTTATTTGATATATACGACAATTATGAAATAGGTATTACTTCCAACCATAAAAAAATAAGATTTAATTACAATAAATTGAACTCCCCACTTCGGAGCATACTATGAAGAGTTGAATTTCCTGACAAACTTTACAATTTATTAATGAAATAATAAGTCACCTCCAGCTGTTCACTCATTTTCACTAAAGTACAAACTAAAATATCTCCAAACAAAGATATTTATATGTTTCAAGCATATGTCATAAATGACAGTTAATGCATCATCAATCGGTAGCGTGTAGCGTATTTTAATTCTGATTGATAAAATAGCGACTAATACCACATCGCTCAATCTAATCAGTTAACAAAACACGCGTTCAGCAGGAAATTGATGATCGTTTCGGTAGCGCTACGTTGTGATGAACGCGACCATTGATTAAATTTGTAGTATTTTGTGATTGAATGAATCACCTGTTTTTTCGTTATTAAATTAATGCCTACATATTTATTATGTATGCCTGTATGCGAGATAGTATTTTTTGTAAGCTATATACACAGTATAGGAACAAACCAGTATGTTATCTCGTGACGTTACACTGCCGAGCTCTCTGTGACCTACAACGTCGTTCGGATGAGTAGGTATCTCATCCGGCGATCCGGCGGCCAGTGCTGTGCTGCGATCCAACTAAAGTGCCAGTTGAGTTAACTGTATAAACCCTCACTTCGTGGAATCTACTCATC
>CAJUYI010000891.1:57396-84319 GCA_910591695.1 Galerucella pusilla | reverse complement strand
TGTTTGTCATTTTGATTAGTTAAGTTTGGTTTACATAGGGAAAAAAAGTGTACCAGTTTTATATGACGCGGAGTGTACATAGTACAGTTATTTGGTAGTTTTATCTGGAGAGTTTCCATGCATCTTTGGAAATTTTAACATGCTTTTTCCGAATTTAGTTTTTGCCACATCGTATGTTTGCCGCTCGCGTGATCTTATTGAAAAAAATTGTACCTAAAAACAGTTTTTCTTATAATAACTTACATTACGATGAAAATAGAGGTAATATCCTGTAGTCACCTGTAAGAGCAAACGACATTCGTCGGTGTTGCGGTTCACCCATCCAATATATATCTTTCTTGACATGAAAGTTCCTTAAAAAAGTGTGAGGAATGAATGACTTTCGCTCCAAATGCGTGTTTTAACATGAATTGGGAACAGCAGCATTTCTATATTGGTATTTTAATACCCTACTTATCTATATAACAAAAACCAATTTCTATAATTTGATGTGATTTTTTTTTCAGAACCCCAAACTGTCAGTAGGAGTATTCCATACAACCTATACATACCTGAACACAATTCTTGATGGAGACCAACCATTGGTAGTATCTTCAAAGCATACAGTAACCAACACAGTTACAGCACCAGACGATTACATTTCATTGCTAAAAAAAGAATCTGGAACTCTATCGGCATTGAAAGATACAAATACCTACTACAGTACAATAGGTCTTGAAAAAACCCTTTACGAAGGCAACAAAACATCTGTAACGAGCACCAATGAAGTTGTTACTCAAGTTGTTATAACTGAAAGTGTTCCTCCAAGAGCCACTTCCGTAATGACATCTTACATAGCTCTGGACTTCAAAAACAATCCAGATTCATCGTACGTAACCACAGACGTAGTCAAGACGTACTTTGTAACTTACACGTATCACAATACTGTGATAGAAAATAATCTACCTGTAGTATATACAAATATATCTGTTTCGAGCGATGTAGTTACAGAACATTTATATATTGTTCCAAAAACTACTAGTAGTTCCGATACGCACAGCAAAGAACAAAGATTTAATAATAATTTCCAAATTTTCACCACAAAATCTTATTTAACCACTTTTACATATTTTACGACGTTGTTACAAGAAGAAAATGAAGCAACGGTTATTGATTCTAAAACAAGCGTGGTTGAAAATCTAGTTTCTGAAACGGTTGATTTAAGTCTGTTGGATAAAACGAATTTAAACCAAATTAAAAAAGCTATAGAAGATGGTTCCAAGTCCGTAGTTAAAACGATCACTTTGTATAATGGAGAAACGTTCGAAATTACAGCTGTGCCTAATAAACCTGTGGATTACATCAACCCTACGAAGGTGATACCCATAGAAAAAACGCAAATGCCGGATACACTTCAGTTGATTCAAAATAATAACGTTCAAGCTGAATCTACTCCAAGTGTTATCACTGGCTCTACAATAGTTTTTATAGACGACGATCCTTTTGCTCAACTAACACCCACGCCGGTTTTGAAAAAAACATCAGAATTAAAAACTAACGTTGTAGTTGCTTCGGAAACTGTAAAATCTTCAAAAGGAGTGAAGAAAAGCAAAAGATCTACTAAAAATAAAACCAAATCTCAAGTCTCTAGTATCACGCCGACTAAAACTAAGAAGCAGAATATAGAAACACTAAAATCGAAGCTAGAAAAAGTACAAAAGCCAGTACCAACGGAAAATAATTTACTAGGATTAGGATCTATAAACATGGACAGTCTTCAAGCTATAGCGCCGTTTTTAAACTCAATGGCTGGATTTTTATCCACAAATCTTAAGCCAAACAGAAGAAGTGATGTAAACGTAACAACTACAACAAATAAAGTTAATCCGGAGAAAGTAAATAAAGCATCAGATACATTTAAAATTATTAATAAGAATACTGATCAAGAAATTCCAGCAGATAAGAAAAAAGATAATCCAGTTGTGGATGTACAAAATAGATCTCCCATTTATATTCCTGTAAGAGGATTGGATGAAGATTTTGAAATAGCTGAAAGTCAAAATATAGCTAGCTTCGACTGGGTAGATCCACCTGTATCAAATCAAAAAATTCAAGACTTACATTCACATGAAAGCTCGTTAATTAGTCATGGAATACCAATATCTCCAGGTGAAATAATCAACACTAACTCCGATGTTATTGTTGGAAAACCTGGTAGAATTGGTCCAAGAATACCATCAATACCACTTAAAAACCCTAACGGTGAACATGATATAACTGTTGGAATGAAACCACCACCTTTCAGCAATGATCATTGGCCTAGGAAGAATCACGAATATAAAAGAATACCGTTAGCTAATAACTTTGAAAAACCACCTCAATATCGCCAAGAAGATTATTTAGGACCACCTCCACCGATACAAAATTCAGAATTTACCATTATTGACGATGTTATCAATGAGGTATCGGGAAATGTACACAGCCACACCAAAAATGAGAAGAAATACGAACCTGTTCGTTATCAACCAAACTATCGTTTCCAAGATCAACATCATTCGAGTAACAATCGTCTAGTGTATGCTCAAAATTTTAATCAACCAGCTAACATCAACCCAGAACGTCAACAACCTACGTATTCAAATAATCAACCAGTTTACGCTCAGGCGAATAATATCCAGGAATATCCACATGCTGTTTATCCTAATAACCAACCAGTGTATGCTCAAACCTACAATCATCACGATATTCCATTTAGGCTGCAAGAAGAAATTCTAACAGGAACGAAGTTGAATATAAAACCGTCTATAATTAATAACGGACCTATAATATTACCAGAAGTTATTGAAAGATCCACCGGTCAACCTCTTTTAGTTAACATACAACCAAGTCAAGTTGCTTTTGTAAACATCCCTTTCAATAGAACAACGGCTTTGATCTACGGGGGATCCACCGAACCCCACAGAAACGGACAGTATTTCGATGATCCTTCTCCGTACCCTCTGCCTGAGTATCCAATAACAGAAGTTAACAATCGGCCACTGGTACAACCTTCAATGTATCAACCGGATTTACCGAATCAAAAACAAGTTAATGGAGTTATTACAGTGGAAAATCAGTTGATTCAAAACGATCCTGTGAGCAAGGACAATCAAAATATTCATATCAACATACAACCTTCTAAAATTGAACATCTCAATCAGATAATTCCAGATATTCAACGAGTGAACGTACCTCCTGTATCATTTGGTGTCTTACATCACGGACCTGACTTTGACGCTCACGTTATAAGCCACGAAAATTCGTTTGTGAAACCAGTAGGTCCAAATATTGCTAATAATAGACCTTTTAATGATATGAATGAAGGTCAGAATAAGTTCAATAACAACTTCCGGAAACCTCCTCACATTTTCCCAAGGCCTGTTTATAATCAAGATGGAGTTGTGGATAATTTTATTAAGAGAAATCCAGACGGACCGTTACCCAATAACCAAAATATCAAATATCAAATACCTAATCAAAAATACAACAATAATAACAAGAAAAATATACCAAGACCGATTCAATACGGCTCGACAAAATTACCTTCGGAAATTTCCGAATTTATGCTACCTCCTACGACGCCAAGAGCTCAAGCAAATTACGATCAAAAGCAAAATATTGGTCATCAACAGCAAAAAACACAATCCTCTCAGCTTCCACCAGATTTTAAGCCTTCATATCCAATACTAGAAGTACATCTACCCCCAACACACTATCAACACGTAAACCCACCACAATTCACTAACAACCCTGATGCTGTAAATCATAAAGATGACGACTTAGAAAATGAAGACGGTGAAGTTATTCAAGAATCTAACAGTAGACCGCTGTTTCCAGGCGAAGTCCCTTACGAAATTGTCAAGTTACAAGCTACATCTACAGAAAGAAATCACATTTTCCACGAAACAAGACCTGGATTTAACGACAATACCGCTGTAACATCCACACATCATTTAACAACCAAATTTAAATATGATAATAAAACTCTTATGAATAATAAAAACATTATAACAGCACCAACTACAGAAAATCTTGTTCAGTCGGATCCAGATAGAATTAACGTTATTGGTGTAGGTTCACATGAGTATGTACCACATTATAACCCTGACAAAAGACCCGTTCTTATATTTATAGATGATAAAGAAGAATCCAAAGATAAATTCTTCAATAAAGATCGTCCTACAGTAACTTCTCTTCCTATAAATACGTTTAAAGAAAGTAATGACAACCCAACAGTTACTTCATCTCCAATCGATAAATTTAAAGAATATAACAACCGAGATCGACCTACCGTAACTTCATTACCAATTAATAAGTTTAAAGAAAATACTAAACCAGAGCAGCATTCTACTACTTCGCAGTCAATTAATGTATACCAAGAAAACCGACCGAAAGTAACGTCATTGCCTATAAATAAATTTAAAGAATATAATTGGCAACAATCTACTACTTCAAATCCTATAAATAGTTACAAACAACCAATAGAAACTATACAGTCTATAAATAACGTTAAAATTCACAATAATTATCGACCAACTGTAACATCATTACCCATCGACAAGGTTAAATTATTTAACAACAGAGAGAGACCACCAATAGTATCGATGGCTGCTGATAGAGGCCCGTCTAACGGTCAAAATCTTGGAACTCAAACCGAGAAACCATTTTCAGGCGTACCTTCTAAAACAATATCTTTCAACGAGATCATTAAAAAGGAAGCCATAGTGCCTAAGCCACCAAAGATAACAAACCATTCACGACCAACTAGAATACCTTTTAGTACTACTGCTAGTAAACCTACACAGACCTCAATTGTAGCAGATTATAACACCAGCACTAGGCCAATATCTGATATGGAAATTATGAAACCACCACCATTCATTCCCAAAAATCCTACTAGTATGAAACCCAACAGTTTCACTCAATCAAATAAAGTTGAAACACCAAACATATCGGTAGAAATGGTACCACCTCCACTTAAAACTGATATAGATGTAATAGGTTTGATGCCACCTCCTTTGACTTCTCCACAACATCCACCAACAGTTTCTACGCCGAAATATTCTATGGAAATAGATGTTCCGACTGCATCTACTACAACTGAAGTACATAAAATTAGAACACGAAAACCTCAAACTAGAAAACCGAGCAATAAAACTACAACTTCCACAACAAACTCTCCAGTTACGTTACCTAGAAGAAGGCCAGTTTATCCAGCTTATACATCTACGTCTAGCCCTAGCACAGTAACAACCCAGTTGACAACAAAGAATACAATTAGTCCATCGCCATCTATTAAAGATAATCCATCTTTGGATATTATCATCGGTACTCCTAGTGTAGAACATTCTTCTACAAAAACATCGCAAATATCTTCTTCAGAACAACCTTCATCTAGTCAAAAAGATGGAAACGTATCGGATCTTGTTGGGTTGGAAAGTGGTATACCTAGTTTCAATAAAGGAACTAGTGGTTCCTTGGATATAGTAACACCAGGAATTCACCACGCTGGAAATGAAATAAAAATAATTCTAGATTCTACTACACCATTACCGTCTACTACAAAAACAACTTACAATGAAACTAGAAGCAAATTACCGGTTCCGACGAGATATATTACTCATACAAAAACAGCTACTGTAACTATAACAAAAACTACAGTTGTTAAATCGCTTGGTATGACACCCTCAACGCTAACCATACTAGTGACTAAAACTGAAAAAACTACGATTGTAGATACAGTGACTGAAGTTCATACTCTTGTAAAACCGACCAATATTATAGAAACTATAACAACGACTGTTAAACAAGCTAGTTCGTTATATCCAGACGACGCTTACGGAAGCCCTTATCCTTCTATACAAGTTAAACCAACTTTGTTAGCTCCGTTTTTGAATGAAAACAATACAATTTTAGGAGAGAGTTTAGAGGAAAATCTGGAAGATTTTATAATACACGAAACGGATCCGCCTATTACTGACGATGATAAACAACATCACGTTCCTGGTGAAGAAAACGAAACGATTTTGGTTGTGATGACGGATAAAAATACGAAAAATATTGTAAAAGTACCGACGAATTATGAAACACAAGAAAGAGATGAAATAATTACCAGAAATAAAGATAATAACATTATTCTAAGTGGAATATTGATCGATCATCCTGAAGAGAAAAGTGAGAAGGTGCTTGATAAATGCAATCCAGCTTGCGAGGCTTCAAGGAATGAGTTGTGTCAAAAAGTCTTAGGAATCATGAGATGCACGTGCAGACCTGGGTTTGCTAGAATGTTTCCGGATAGACCTTGCTTGCGTGAGTAAAATATTTTTATTTAAGTCCTTTTTCAAGATTCTTGCTTTTAATGAATATTTTGGGTTGTGGGGCTCCTAATCTAAATGTACTTGAAGTTTGAGTCAGGAATAACCTTAAAAAATATTTTTTCAGCCACGTACACCTACGACGTCAAGATAACTTTAGACAGAATCGGAAAAGATCATCTTCACTTTTACGACGACTTAAAGAATCCAAATTCAACGGAACACTATAAATTTGTTCAAGCTACCAACGAAGCTTTGGACAGGATGGTCATGCAGTCTGATCTGAGAGATATTTTCCATGGTAAGAAACGTTGTTTTTTATATAAATTAACATGAGCAGTTCGCGGTAAAAAGAGAAGATAGATCCATTTATATTTTTCGGCTAACAGGATGCTTCTGGTAAAAGTTGTCAGGATTCCTGTTCAAGTTCTTGCCATTTCAACTGCCGATTGATTTTTTTATGTTAATGTGGAAAAAAATTTTTTTTTGTAGGAGTTAAAGTTCACACTTTTGAGCCGGCTGACCAAGGAATCATAAGCAAATTCCACTTACAGCTGTCAGAAAACATCGAAGAAAAACGTTTAGAAGACGTTTTTAAAAAGTATCTCTTAAATAACAGCCTAAGTTTAGGTGGTACCGACATTTTTGCCAGTCCACGCATGGAACTTGAAGCTCACGATTTTGACGAATGTTCAAATTCAAATCTACACGACTGCTCGGAAAACGCACATTGCTTTAATCTAAAAGGAACTTATTCTTGTAGTTGTAAAGAAGGTAAGAAATTACAATAAATATTTCATACAAAATAATACATAATAATAAATAAATGAATTTTGTTTTTGACTTGCTGCAAACATTATAAAACATGTAATGTAGTTAAATAAATCTATCCTTCCATTCAGGCTACTCTGATCTGTCTGAAAATATGCTATATCCTGGAAGAACATGTTCCGCAGAACAAGTAGGTTGTGAAAAATGTAACTACCACGGGACCTGTTACTCTCGAGGAGCTGAAGAAATACTCTGCGAATGCTTCCAGTGGTACACCGGTCAATATTGTCACATTAACCTCAAAGGTAAGTGCTAATTATTTAACAAGTACATTTTTAACGATAGAAAACAACTTTACTCCCATATAATTCATATATTTTGCATCCTACCCACCTACTACTGTATATTTGATATTGTTGCGGTGGAAAGGTTAATGACGCTAAGTTGGCTCGTTCTTTTAATATTTGTTTCATTAATTACTACATATACAAAAATGAGAAGGAGAGGTCAATATGACAACCTGTTTAACGAAGTACTGAACCATCTTGATAGGAGAAGAGGTAAGCAGCTTATAGACTTGTAAACTCGACAGTGAATCGCTTTAAATCTGGCAGAGAGATATCCCGGAACAGATAGACCCCAAAGCAAGTGCCGACTGGAATGAAATAGTTCCTTTATCAAAGGACCCTCAAAGCTCAAAGTAGAAGCCTTGCTTAATATGGACAGAAATCCTCACCGGCTGAACCGTCTACTGGGCAAAATTTGGGCGTCAAAATTGGACCGGTCAAAAACACCTCTGTTTCTGAACAGGGCTGCTGAACGCGCCTGACCATAAGAACTGCGTTTATCTTCACTGTCCATGTAATTAGACTTACCCCTTTTCATATTATCAAGTTCCTTGGAAATTTTGAATTTAAAGAGATAATCTAATCAGGGTTGGGACTCAATAGACAATCTTGTCACAGTGCACAGTTATACAAAAACCAAACAGTTCATACTTTTTGTAGAGGTAGGAATGATTAACATCAATCAATTTTTTTGTTTGTTCATGTTTCAGTTCTTTTGATAGCCCTTGTGACTCTCGGTACTCTACTATTTGGACTATTATTGACTTGCATAATACTTACTTGTATAAAAGGAAATTCTAGAAATGTAGGAGTTCCTGGTGGAATAAATTTTTTGCCTCAAGGTAATTCAGGTCGAAGAAATACACTCGATAGAAGAGCAATGATTCAAGATACTAGCTCTGAAGAGGATAATAAGTCAGAAACGTCGCGATATGTGAAGGTAAGTGACTATTTTTTCAAAGCAAAATAATCCAGAATGAAGTTATTAATGTTAGTGTTCATTTAAACTTGTTTGAAAGGTATAACGCTAAGATAATTAATATTGAATAGTCATGAATAAATGTGGATAGGATCTCAGACAGTCAAACAGCGATCAAGATACTCAATTCATATTGTATCAGATCGAATATTGTTAGAAATTGTCTAGGAAACCAAAATAAGACTGGATATCAGACCATGTTGGCGAATAAGAAAATGAAATAGCTGATGAACTAGCAAGAGAAGCTACAACCACTATCTTTGTAAGATATGAACTGTTCTGCGGGAATTTGTCTCGATATCTTTAAGACGGAATTGGGAAGGAGCGGAGACCCTACCTTTGGAAAGTCCTTGCAGAACTGAACCAGCTCAAAATATATTTCGGAAACTTCATTTGAAAGAGATTAAAGGCACTGTTAAGCTTTAACAAAAACCAATTAAGAATCTCTAGTGGTTCTCTGACATTGTACTGTAAACTGTGTAACATATGGGGCTCAACGCATCGAAAACATCTCGCCTCTTTCTAGAAAAGATGAAACGCCCCTGCAATTAATATCAGAATTCGAACCATTCCAACTAATAAGAATTCTTCACTTGGCCAACCCCAGTAGAAAAGGGAGAAATCCTCTCCATCTCCAAGCAATAGTAAAAACTGTGTGAACCCATTAAATTAGAGCCATTAAAGACACTTACAAAAGCTTCCTGAGCTTGCAACTCGCTAGGTCAATATCGAGAGTTGTCTTATTGCTGGACATTCTTACACTGTGGCATAAGATTATTTAAAATATATTCTTTTCAATTAAATTTATTTACAGAAACAAAAACCAGCCCCCCAAAAGAAAACATCGAAAGTTTCCCTAAAAGTAGCAGAACGTGTAGAAGCAGCAGCTACAAACCTTGGTATAACATTCGATGAACAGAAAGACAGATCTTTGACAGTTATGATTCCTCGCGCGAAATATCACCCGGCACCAACGACGTCTTCTTTATCAAATTACACAAGTTTTGATGTACGAAAACCTTCGGTACCGACAATTTCGAGCGAAGCTAAGCTATTGAGTTTATTGGATGCTGGACCTTCTCCAAATAAGGTGAGTAATTGATTTGAATTAAATTATACACGGTATAATACATGAATTTATTTTTGTAGTCCGAGCACACTAGAAAATTCAGTAACGCTCCGAGCGAATCAATTAAGGAAGAAAAATCAAACTCCAGAAAAACATCCGGAGCGCTTATATCAGCTGGATTCGAAGTTTCTGCTACGGTAGTCAATAATATGGGAACTTTAGGTACTACTTGTGGTACTGAAGCCGATAGAAGTGAAAACGCTACACTTATTCATAAAATCAGTGCAGATTTGTTATCTAGTACTAGTACAAGATCACAGTTCAATACTTTAAGGAAATCTTTAGTGTAAGTAGGATTTTATTGATCCAGAAAATATTTCGTTCTCCCAACGACTTTGTACTCCAATCTTCCTAATCGACTGTTTCTTCTTACTCTACTTTTTTATTTCCATGTCTTCTATACATGCTTTTAACAACCACATCTCTCCTGTTACCTCAGTTGTTGCTCTTGTATAAAAATGTTCCCTGCTTTTTTGTATCACGTTCAATATTCTCACCCTTCTCCCTTAGGAGTTTCTATTTTTCCCAACAGTCTTCAAATGCATCAGCATTTTCTTGTACATCTTCTATATTTTTTCCTGGGTAAAAACTTGAAGCTGCTCTCGAATAAGTTTCCAGTCTCAAATTAATGCTGTTCAAAATGTTCTCAACAGTATTTTTATTTTTTTGAAACATTGTTTGCCAAAATAGTAATTTTGTTTTATTTTAGTGATGAAGATATGAAAAGTGAAGTAAACATGGACACTCAATCAAACTGGCTGGACATGTTACCCAGAGTAATGTGAGTAGAATCAGTATCTTAAAAAACAATTATGAAGGCTGAAATTCTTAATATTTTTAATATCTTGCTTATTTGCTACAAAATCAAAGGTACCTTGAACTGCTATATAGGTATATTCTGGAAATAGTTAGACACAACTCGTGTTTATTATCAAAAAATACTTTTTTATTGCACTTGGCTCAATCGTCGATTGTTTTGACTGACTGAATATGAGATTGTGTGATAATTTGCATAATCATGAAGGAAAGTGCTTTGGTTGGACTCAACTTGTAGTCTTGCAATAGATTACTTTTTTGTTCCATTGCAACACCACTATTGACAATTTCTGAAGTACAAAAAGCCTTTATAGTCATTTTTGCCACTAGTCTGTAAATACGAATTTTAATATTCATTTAAATATATTTACACAGGAATGTATCTGAAGCAAGATCATATGACGAAACTACAATTCCACCGCCCATGAAGCGTCTTCAAACCGATTTTGATTCGAAACCTTCTTCTCAGCACCCAAATGATGTAAGTTTTTTAAAGGTTCACTTCGTCATTATTAGGTATTACCAAATCCAATACCAATAACCAAAAAATAAAGGGTATTCCAATACTGGGAAATTATTTCATCTTGGTAGCACCTCTTCAGCTTTTTTAAAAGTAAATTTGACAACCATAACGTAGAAGAAATAAATGACTAGAAAAACTGAAGGTAAAGTAGATGGATGAAAAAAATAAGCAAAGGCTGCACCTTAACTATATGCTGAAATTATGAAAAATGAAAGATTCGCTCCAAAAAAAGTTATCACTCGCTAAGCTAACGAGTGTTAAAAGTAATTCCATTTCTTGTCTTGATATTAACATTTGAACTTATTTTTAGGAAGCAAATACTATGGCAGAAAGAGACTTAGGATCGACATTTTTGCTTCCGCATACGCATCTTTATAAACCTGATAGGGTAAGTTTTGTTTAATGGAAGCAGTCTGAGTTATGTCGGACAGGGACTCTAGTTCTTTTTTTCGGACCGAGATGGGAATCCCAATCGCTCCGTTTAGCGCGCCCTCATACTCATCCCACCTTCTCCCCATTTCCTCATCCATCCATTCCTGTACTTCATTCCTGGTCGCACCCCTCCAGCGACAGCACCGCTGCTGCCAGTCCACCCACTGTCCTGTACTCCTGCACCACCCTCAGGAATATCCCTCTCTGCACCCGCCTATCCCTCGCATTCACCCCAGCTTTCTCACCCCACACTTCCGCGCCACACACGCGCCACACACTTCCACTCTCCCGGTCCTTTCACATTACCCATTAATATTCCCAGCCATGCTGCCCTTACTTTTGCCTTCTGCGCAGCCTTCAACATATGGGTTTTGAAGGATAATTGGCTATCCAACCACACCCTAGATATTTCACCGCTTCCTCAATCCGAATTTTCCTTCCCTTCACCATCTCCACCACTTTCCTTGCCTTGCTCCGCCCCTTCACCAGTAACCCCACCGTCTTATCCTCAGCCACTTCCAGTCCACACCGCTCTATCTTCTCCACAATCTTCCTGCATATCCTCTCCGCCTTTCTTTCTATCTCCACCTCTGCCTTTGCTGTACATGCCAGACAGACATCATCCGCATACACCGTAATCTCACATCCCTCTTCACATGCTATCCCACAAACTTCATCAAACACACACTTCCAAAGCGTCGGTCCCAGAACCGAGCCCTGGGGCACTCCAATCTCCGTCCCATATCTTCTCCCTCTAGTGTCAACTATCGCACGCCCCGTCAGATAGTCCTCTACTAGATTAACTACTCCAAGCTTTATCAACTCGCTCAACACCGCTCGTTTACTACCCTGCCCAGCACTGAGATGCATGATTTCCCTTCTACCAAAGATTACAGAATAAAAATATAAGATGTTTCACTCCAGGGCGGTTTGATTCAAGTTGCTGTCCCAAACGGACACCGCTCTCATAAATTATGTTTACGACTCGCTTTTGTTGTCAATAACGAGACCGGTCGATACCAGATAAGTTCGAAAAGCTTATTTTATTTTAAGCTATACAAGGGTAATTAGAGAAATATATATTTAAATTAATAGGATTCTTTATCACAAAGGTTTATTTTTAAATGTCAATTATTTCGAAAAATGTTCGGCATATGAATTTATATATAGTATTCTACTCGCAATTTATGGCCATAATTCACTTGGGTGACTTGCGCCCCCCGCCTGCGGCTCGTGACGCAAACGTCACCCATCGTGAATTATGGCTATCATAAATTGCTCGTTTAATAATATACTATATAGCATTATGTTTTCTATGAATAAAAAATAAATTTTCTAGTGTCATTCAAAACAGTTTATACCTGGCTCTGAAAATTTCTTAAAAGTGTATTACTGAAAATCTCACGAGCTTGAGTAGTACTAGTTATTTAAAATTCAAGAAGCGTTATATTGTTTTTGGTAATAAATTTAATATTTCCAATAGGTAGAAGTACAGTTTCTTATGACTTACTCTGTACAGAGTACTTATACATTTTGATCTATATTTCTATTATTAACATGTTTTTATTTTATTTTACAGGGAAGTGACATTTCAGGTTTTGAATCGCTCTAGCGGAAATTCAAATAACAAAAATTTGTTATAGTGATTGTCACGAAAAATGTGCCTTATAAGTGTCGCGTCTGTGCCTGTGGTAATTTATTATTTATTTAAAAACTTTTTCTTTTATATTTTTTACAATATACATAACATCTTTAAAATATTCCCTATTGTATAAAATTGTATTTTTATATAATTTTAATTTTAGCCATAATCGTTTCGACTGTACAAATGAATGAGTGATTTTATTTTGAATAATCAGAAAACTATTGGACTTTGTGTGTAATTATATAAAAAAAGTATGAATAAAAATATAGGGAGAAAGGTGACTTCGCCAAAAAAAATGATTCAAGGAATTAACGTTTTTTATTGAACATAATCCTAAGTGAGACTTTTCTTATCAGGTAAAACTTTATGACTTCTATGTAAGAGGGTATGAAACAGAATTACCTAATGAATAATCCGAAAAGGGTTAGTTTTGGCCAAATTACATGTTGAATTTTATACCTGAAAAGGTTTCCCGGCCAAAGTACCTACAATGAAATTAGTTTACGACAACCTTTGGCAAAATAACCAGCACCCAATTATCGTTTTCTGTCATTTAAATACCTCTATCTCTAGATAAAAGTAGTTCTAGAGTAGAAAACTACCAAACGTCGTTAAAAATATCATATATTTTTCCAAAAAAAAAACAGAAACAGAATATTTTTCCTTTTTTATATAAATACCTGTATTCCAGTAAGTTTCAATATCAAATTATATAGGACAAAACGCACCCCACCATATAATATAAACTGGCTCTAGGCATGCTCTAGGTTAGTTTTTTCATTGCAATTGTAATTTCATTGAATTTGCTTGGAATTATGAATGATTTATTTTGAAACTATTTGATTCGTCCACGTACAACTTTTAAAAAAACATTTGTTTGGTCAAGACTGATTTCAAAAGAGGTTATAATTTTCATTTCAAGCACTTGGAGAGATTTTTTATTGGATATATGGTTGGGGGCGAGGTCCATTTGTAAAAGCAGAATGAAAGTGTTGTAAATACGGTATGACTCATTTAGTTAATATTTATAATAAGTATATTCTGGTCCTAATAATAGACATTCTGTAATATTCAGGCAAATTTAAGCAAAGTGCCAAAAAGACTAACAGTTTTTTGTACATTTCAATTTTTTTTATTAAAATATTGTAAAATAGCTTCATAAAGTTTAAAGAATACATGTTTTTTATAATATTTTTAAAAATAAAATGTTTTAATTGTTTATTATTTTTTTCAACATCCTAACAACCTATTCCATAAGTCAACCTCGACTGCAACATATATAAATTAACCACAACTAGGTGGCTGCTTCATTCTTGCTCCATCTATCGGAAAACTTCGGAACTCCTTTGGTGTGTCCACTGCTAAGCAATGTCGTTAATATACACAATAAATAGGTAAGGACCCAACACTGTCCCTTGTGACACACACAAGATTTAAAATTCATTCTCTCTAAACCTGGAGATTTTAAATTTCAAGGAGGTCAATGGGCCTACCACATTTTGCGATGCTTCATTTAAATAGAAGGATGTTATCGAATATTTCCACACTACATTTACGGAGCATCGCTATGGTACCTACTACTACTACAGAATGTGCAGGCGAGCCTTGACCTAGCCAAATTAAAGTCATGGTTCCGGCCCGGCACTGAGGCCACTGGCGGGCCCATTGTGCCATTCCTGCTACCTAGACATCCATGAAGCCGAGCCCTTCAATGAAGGCCACAACCTTTTTCAGTGGATGCCTGCTTGTGTCTCCAGGGGCCATGACAGGGACTCCGAAGATTCGCCTGCGTAATACAGCCCAGTGTGGACACTCTAAGAGAACATGGACTGACGTTTCATCAGTCATGCCGCAACCCCTACATAGGGAACTTTCCTTCACTCCTAGGTTGTAGAGGTGCTTCCTCACACAGCCGTGCCCTGTTAGGAGTCCTACTATCTTCCTCAACTCCTTAGTAGTTCAATAGCTGCCCCAGCGTGTCCATCAGTCAGTCATCTGCCGCCCCTTCCGCAGCCAGTGCATCCGCCATTTCGTTGCTTCCAAAACCAGAGTGGGTCGGAATCCATTCTAGCCGCACTGCGTTCCGACTTGCAAGATCAGCAAGTCGTTCTCGACATTCGTCAGCAAGTCCTGAGTTGATGGTATATCGATCCACTCAGGGCTTTAATTGCTGCCTGACTGTCGGTGTATATGGTTATGCGTCGATCCACATAACCTCTGTCTAGGTTTATCTGCGTATATCTCGGCCAGATATGCAGATACACCATCACCCAATGGTATACAAATTTGTGTCCTAGGGTTCCTAGAGTAAATTCCAGCCCCTGCTCTGTCACCAAAGCATTAGCCATCTGTGAACCAGACAGTCCCATGAGGCTGTGTGTTCGTCTCTTTATCCCAGGATTCTCTGTCCCGGATCCTAGCCCTGTATGGGGTTGCGAAGTAGTACTTGCGCAAGCATTCGTCAGACGCTCGAGCCAGAACTGGAATATCTTCCAGGAGCCGGAGCTTCTTGACGTGTCTGCACTCTTCCCCTCTTCGCACGTATCCCAGACGCTTCAAGCGCAGGAAAGCTCTCCCCGCCTCAGCCTCGATCGCATGGTGAAGAGGCCGAAGAACAAGGATCACTTCCATCGCAGCAGTTGGTGTAGTCCTCATGCAGCCAGTTGCCCCCAGACTGACCACCCTTTGAAGGCGTGTCAGCTGCGATCTAGCCGTGACCAAGGTACCATCGCTATGGTAAGTGTTTACTGGCTAACTCCAGCTAAATCTTTGAAGCCCAGCTATCTAATAGGATATCTCAGGATATTTAGAGCTCGAGCAACCCAACGATGGCCTACATTTCTGCGAAACACTCCGACAATATTCCAAGCAGTACTATTAGCAATAGATATTTGGGCTTAATATTGCTTCAAAAAATGCGACAATAATTATTGCCAGGCAATTTTAAGGTCTCTGAAGTCTAAGTCTAAGTAACTGGCTAGACACAAGAAAGTAACTCTGTTGTGGGTTCCAGGGCATGAAAACTTTGTCGTAAATAAGATTTCCAATTGTCTACCAAGGTCTTAAATATTTGAAACAGGTCTACTTAGAACTTGATCAGGTTACAGACCTAGCACGAAAACAGTTCCAGAAACCTAGATCTCTTCCACAAAAGATCGCAATGTGGTGAGGCAAACTGGACCAATCCATCCCATATAATTTATTTCCTAAGGTAAGAGTGATGATTTTACTTCCCACATACTGGTTGGCCGCTGTATCAGGCTCTGATTCAATTGTATCAATAAAACAACATTTTTCTAAGATCAGTTTGCATTTAAACAAAATCACAGTTATTTCCATGTTAAACATTTTTTTCGATATACCTAGATACAAATGATATACACTGTATATACAATTAGAAACAATAACATATAATTAAATTAATATTTTTCTATACAATCCAAAAATTTCTTGAGTCACTTAGAGTTTTTCCCCGCTTAAACTCATCATGTTGTAATACGAGTGATCCGGAAACCTCTCCAATTCAATATAGTCAGTCTCTGTCAACAGCAGTTTTTCCAACAACTCCGACAGCTCTGTGAAAGAGGGCCGCTCCTTGGGGTCTTTGTCCCAACAGTAATACATTATATTATACAACTCCCGTCGGCAATGCTCCGGTTTGTCCAAACGATAACCATCTCGAACCTGTCAACAAAATGGATGATATATTGCGTGAAAATGAAATAGTTATTTTCTTACCTTCTTCATGACGTCGACGGCTGATATTCCAGGATACGGCGTACTACCTAGTGTGACCACTTCCCAAATTAGAACACCAAAGCTCCATACGTCAGATTTAACTGTAAAAATATTATCATAAAGTGATTCCGGAGCCATCCATCTAATCGGTAGTCTGCCTTCGCTTTTTCTTTCGTAGATGTGATTGGCGATTATATCTCTGGCAAATCCGAAATCTGCTACTTTACAGATATGATCATCTGTTATGAGTATATTTCGAGCTGCTAGATCACGGTGTATTATCTGAAAGTGAAAAGGTTTATTAATGTTGTAAGAAATCGGCCAAAGAAGGTACCAGGTCTAATCTGTTAATTCCAAACTAAATTCAAGGAAATAGGAAGAATAAAAGAGTAAAGAAAATGGTAGTGGCGTGAGGAGTAGTGTGGAGAAGAAAAGAGGATTAAGAAGGATTGGGAATTGGGACTAGAGAAAGAAGAGGAGGAAGACAAAAGAAAATGAGAAAGGAGAGAAATGAGAAGTGAGATAAGGCCCAATAATAAAGGACGAAACATCAAAAGTAGTGCTTCGATACAACTAAATGCTTATAAATATGTTTCTAGTATTTCAGCAAAATATGGTGGACTAGTAGACTATTCTATTGCTAGAATGTCATACATTCAAATAGTTTTGGCAGTATTAATTTACAAAGTATTATTGATTGGATGGTTATGTCAGATAGGAACCAGAAAAACTTAATTACTCTTGATAACGTTGAATAGACCAAAAAATCAACCAAAATAAGAAGAAAAAGGTTGTGATAGAAAGAAATTTACTTACTCCATTTTCAGAAAGATACTCCATTCCTTTGGCTACTTGGTACACGAACGAAGTTAAGTCTCTAGAAGTCAACGATCGGCTGTGGCCGTGCATATTATTATAATATCTTTCAGCTCGAGAATTTCTCAAATAACCTTGTAATTTTCCTTTGCTAATGTATTCCATAATCAAGAAGATCGGTTCCTTATCCGTACAACATCCTAACAGCCTGACAACGTTGGTGTGAGGCTCTAGCATTTTCATGACTTGAAGTTCGGATATGAGATCCGATTTTTCTTTTTCGTTTGCATTTTCCTTTAGAGTTTTAACTGCTACAACAGTCACACCAGTATCTTTGCCTAAAATGACAAAAAAGTTTTGGGAGAACAAAATAATTTGAGATAATTCAGTTGTATAAAAAATTATAAAATTTTAGGTTAATTTAGGTTTTTTCCGTGATTTGAGCTGTAGCTTTTGCTTGATGTCTTTGAACTACCGGAATTTTTGCTTATCAAATGAAGTTTAACTGTGAAGCTAATGTTTTATAGAACTGCTGCAGGTCTGGTCGATGCAGTTATATAAAAGACAGAAATCAGTAGCTCACAGCAAAAGAAAAAGAGGGTGGAATCTCGTAATAATGATGGAAGCAACGATAAAGAAGCCCAAGTTTATTTAACAAAAAAAGCACTACCTGCATATAATTTAAAGAATTGAAAGACCATAAACATTTATATAGTTATCTTTTTTCCACTACTAGCTGTGAAGGTGACAATGTTTGCTTCTTCTAGCCAACTGATAAGTTGAATTTTTCTATTAGTGGTTAATAATCCTTTCTATCATTAACCTAGGTCAATGATGGACAAATTCAAATATTTTGAGAGCTGAGGAATAGTATAGTTCAACAAAAACTTAATTGTGCAATATAATTTTGTATACCCAGTAGATTGTCTTTAACATATTTGCTTCTTGAAATTACCTATCAAAATAGAATTATCTCAATAAAAATGCCATAAGTCATAAAAAACTATGGCCATTAGTTTAAAATTCACGCTCAACCAAAAATGACTGATGACATAACGAGTACTTTCATAAAATATCGAAAAGTGACAGTGTACTTGCATTTTATGGTGTACTTGTCAATCAGATGACGAGGTAAACCCTTCTCGTGTTGCGTTTGTGATTTACTTTCAATTTAACTAGTAGTGGAAAAAATTTGATATACACCATGGTGGTGAAGACATTTATAATCGTCGCACCTAATTCCGCTCGGGGAAAAGCTCCTCGCGAAATACTCTTGGGGCTCAGTCAATAATAATAGTCTTCACCACCTTATTGTGTAATATACTATTTCTACTATAAGAATTTGAACTTACCGTCCAGATCTACGGCTTCACATTTCCATACCTGACCGAAAGCTCCCTCGCCTAAAATATTAAAAAATTTAAGTCTATGTCTGGGAAACTCCCATCGATCAGCGTCTTTTATGGAAGTAGATAGTTGATTTCCGACCTAAAAATAAATAATTAAGGAGTGAGATAAAAGCAATGTGGGAACCAAACCACACTTTCTTTCACAAGAGAGTTGGGTGGATCAAATGCTGAGTAAGATACAAAAATTTCTTGATAATGATAAGGAAAGATATTTATTTGTTGAGAAGTACCCGAGGTTAATTATGCTTACCGGTATACGATCCGCATCCATATGCCACGGTTCATAACGATTACTGAAAGCCTGAGGTCTTCTCCATTCTCGCAAACTGACACCAGGATCTTCTTGGACAACTTCCCCGTTCGAATATTCTTTACGCTGGAAATATTATAACTATAAATATTTTCCATTTCTTACATAACACCACGGACTTATTACCAACAAAAGAGATCAATCTTGTGCTCAAAACATTTCTACTGATTTATAAACTATTATAAAAATACAACAATACTTACAATGTCATCTTTAGTGTCTCTCTGCTTGGGATTATAAATTTTCTTACGAAAAACAAACGCAATTCCTCCAACTGTTAAAAATACAGCAATCACTGCTACAGTAGGAACTATAGTTCCCGATAATTTTTCCACAGTTCTAATTGGCTTATCAGATGTTAGCAGCTCGTTGGTAGATTCTATGTCGTTAAGGATAACTTTTGGAGTAGTAGCTTTCTCCGTAGTAGTAGATTCTTTTGGTTTTTCACTGATACTATTTACAATATCCTCCTCTTTCGTCGGAACTGGCTTTAATATTGTAGTGTTATTTGTACTTTTCGGTGCAGGATGTCTGGTGTTTGGGAAATAAGGTTGCTTTGGTATGAACGAAGGATAGTTTATCACAGCTGGGTTGTTACCGGCATAGTTGAGTATCGAAGGGATTTGATCTGGTCTAGGAATTATTCCTGGATAATTTATGGGTGGTTTAATTGGTCTTGACGGGTTGAAGCGAGAATTTGCTGCTAATATATTCACGTTTACTTCTAATTTTGCAGTATATTTTCCGTCGCTTACTCGTACGTAGAGGTGAAGGTTTTCTCCTGCCTAAAAAAAATTAAGGTTCTAAGAATATAAAATTGGATTACCTAACAAAAATTTAATTGCAATTTTTTTCTGTCAACAAGAACGTTGAGTTTATATTTGATACTGTGATATGCTGGATCTCAATCAATCAACGCAGAGGGAAACGATAAAGCGAAGCACGGAATAGAGAGAGACCTTGCAAAAGCAGTAACTACAATACAACTACCGATTAAGTCACTTACGTATACTCATGAACGAAGAAGAAGAAGAGCGAATCGAAGGAGCAACCTGAACGATAGCTAAGACCTAATCATGTGGCCTTGGATAGACAAGGAAAGGACAAAGATATCTTGAAGAAAAAGAAGCCTGTAGTAAAATGGATAACTAGTGCCGTGAAATGGTATACAGATGGCTCTAAAGAACTGAGATAAAAGCGTACGGGCGAGGAACACACTTAATGATTGAGAAAAGCTCAAGTAGCTTGAAGTGAACTAGCAAAGGGAAGTCTGGAACCTTATTGTGGGTGTCAAAATCATTTTGCGATATCAACACTACTGTAATATTGGAAGAGATAGGTAACGCCGAAAAATAGAGTAGATCTTGATCGTTGGGAAGATCTAGTAGGACTAAAACAATTAGAGATATTACTGAAAAACTACATCCAGGTAAGTATAAATGAATTCCTAAGCCAGTGTAAGACTTTGGTAGCTCACCTGGAAGTGACGAAGTGAATTATCATTATCACAATGGAACTTGGGACTCCAACTGAAGGAGTGCAATTGCTTTCGCAGCATTATAACCTAACTTAACATAACATGCTTTTTTTAACATATCTAGGAAGTAAGCAATGATTTTTCGTTCACGAGTCCTTGTTCTTATTTCAAGAAATACCACATCTTGCCAAATAGATGGTGGTGTGTTCAAAAGCTAGAGTAGACCAGATACGAAGTAGGTTTTTCTATAGTTTAAATTTTAAATCTGAGTTTCTTGCAGGAATATCAACATTACATTACGTTCTTAGTTTCGTTTGCTTGCATGAAATCTACGTTCAAACCATGGATTTATATTATTTTAATTTTTTGGTTGTTACAAGATAATGATATTAATGATTTAAGAGCTAAGTTAATTTTGTTTTAACCTGAAATTAATCACTATTATGATTTGGAATATTTTAAAACTACCATTCTTTATAATAGAGGTATATATAGTATTTGTTACTTTCCGTTAACAATAATAAGAACCAGCTGCGTAGCCGAACAGTGGCAGGAGAGTCTTTTTTAAAAAGAGTAACTGAGTGAACCAGTGAAATATATTTTATATCTACACAATCAGATTAAAATATTTATTAAAAAGGTGGTCAACTATTTACGGTAAACAATACTTATCATTTGAAAAATAAATATTTGGAAATATATTTCCAAAAAGTACAAATAAATAATACAATCATTAAATAAATTGGAAAATTTCGCTTCTCGAACAAACGAGTACAATACTGACAAAAGTCAACACCAAATATAATGTAACAAAAAATAACTACATACAGGGTGATTCATTAAGAATGTCCAATCTCTGAACTGCACTCTACTTTAACATTGCTAATAGAGGGCGCTAGTTACACTTGTTTGTGTTAATTAAATCAAAGTAAACTTTTTTTGGGCTAAACTTACAACTAAAATAATAAAAAAATATTAAAAAGCGTTAAATTCTACAAAAAAAAGTTACTCTTCTTTGATTAGTGTAACTCAATCGGTTATCGAGTTATTTGCTTCTAAAATGTTCAATAAATTTTAATTTTTTCTTGAACAATTTTATTATTCCTTAAATATATGTAACAATAACAAATTTGTAAATAAAAATGAAAAACCGACAGAAGACTCCAATTCATCTGTGAATGTATGACAAATAAAATTAGTCAAAACCCACATTACACAAAAACAATTTGTTCTAGTGACGAAAGTACTTTTTGCCTCAATGGAAATGTGAATACACAAAATGTAAGGTATTGGAGTGACAAAAATCCTCACACCTTTCGTGAACAACATACCCAATTTCCAGAAAAAGTCAATGTTTGGGCAGGTATTTTGGGAAATCACATAGTTGGTCCGGTTTTCCTAAATTCAAATTTAAGCGGTGGAGTGTATCTGGAGATGTTACAAAAAGCAATTGAGCCGTTAATTCTTGAAATTCTGGAAGATAATCCAGATGAATTCGGCCAACTGGAAATAACATTTCAACAAGATGGTGCTCCTGTACATTATTATGGTGCAGTAAGACGTTACCTGGATGAAGAATATCGAGGTAAATGGATCGACCGGCGAGGTCCTATTGAATGGCTACCTCGGTCACCAGATCTGACACCATTAGATTTTTTTCTATGGGGGTACTTGTTTTTTTTTGGGCCATACATCAGACAGTTTTTGACAGATTTCTATGTTTGACCTCTCGTTACATTCACAAATGTCTGAACTTTCGTAAGATAATTCGCAAACATATACAGTGCGAAACAAAAAATTCCCAGTCAGTTTTAAAGTTTGGTAAAGTTTGGATGTGTCCGCCATTTTATTTTTTAAACAAAACGCAAAATATTAGATGATTAGTTGTGTCTTGATCAATTATCTTTTAAACAAAACCGACATCAATAAAATCGACCGATAAATAAAAAAAATCTCAATAAAAAGGAAATTCCGGTTTTTTTTGGACAACCCTATATATACCTAATCGCGCCATGGGCGACTACATTATTATGTCTGTATGGCAGTACACATTGTAATGCGGTGTAGCCTCAAAAGACGGTACATAGCGTACTACGGTACAGACAACGGCCTACTCTGTACAGTAGTATACTATCGAAATACGCGTCCCGAGCGTTCAACGACAAAGATATAGAAAATGTTCTGCAAGATATTGAAGTATATAAAGAAGTTCTTCTTTTTTTGTAAATTTTGTAGAGCTGAAACTTTGGAAACAGATTAGAGAAGATATTCCAAAGATGCCTACAAAAGAGCATTATTGGTTCTGCCGAATATTAGTAGTCAAAGTCAAAAGCTGTGGATGTTCTCTTGACTACTTCTAGCTATGACGATTTAAAATATATCTTTGCAACTTGGGGAGAATGACAAGAGAACGTTTCCACTGTCTTTATTACATATCCATCCAGTCATTGAGACAAAAAAGAGCGCTGGAAGTCTTTATCTTTTTGTGCCTATATCCTCCTTTGGTACAATACTTACTTTTCCCTGCAGGGATTCGTTCAAATATACAGTTCCGGTTTCATTGTCGACTCTGAAAGGTAGATTTCCTTGTTTTCCACCAAAAAAAATCGGTTCGAGACTGTAAGTGAGGACTTCATCGTCTGAATCATATCCATGTACTTGTGCTATTTGAGTGCCTACAGTCTCATTCTCGCGTAAATTCCAATTTCTGTCCATCCAAATTGAAGGTGGAGTATTTTCTGCTACCTGAGTATTTCCTAGAAACAAAACAAATTATGCAAATTTCTGCTTAAGATGAAAATTTTTTGGATGATAAAGTTTGGTGATATTTATTTAAGAAAAATTAGCATAATATTCTTCATTCGTGTTCAAACTTATAACAATGCTTATGACGATGTAGAATTTTTGACAACAAGCCGTTGAGGACGTCAGTGAAACTCTTTAAAATAAAATGATAAACAGAAATGATTTTGGGCGAGTGGAAAAGATCTCGTAGGAAAAATTCAGGGAAAAAAAACGTTCTGACCAATCGCAGAGGCCATTTTCTATCAACTTAGTGTTGACAGATGTATACCGTACAATAGGATGACTTTGACCGATTTTGTAATTAGCCTCTAAGACATGTTTAAAATTTTGCTGTATTTTTGTCTATACACGTATATTATGGCTATATGGGTCCACTTTAAATAGAGCACATTGAAAAACACAAAAAAATATCATGAGTGAAAAAAATTGAGTGCTTTTTTATGTGTTTCACCTGTTAAACCCATTTTTTCTTCAATATGGGTGAAGTTGACCAAATAAAACACAGTCCACTTTATGTTAAGACTATATTTAAACAAAACCAAACAGAGAAAAGATAAAAATCATTATAATAATTTTAAAAATGCGATTTTTATCCAAAGTTATTCAAAATTTAAGGTTTTTGAATCAATGTCAAATAATAGTTGCCCCCTACGATAAACTTTGGGGTCCCCTGATATTTTTTTTACATTACTAAGGGAAATAACATCTACTATGTCTTCCACATCTAGCCAAATAAACATGTCGTTTTTAGAGCGTTTAACAAATTTAACTGAAGCTTCATCACTAATAATTGACAAAATTTGCCCAACAAAATGCTTTGTTGTTTTTTTGTTTGATATTCTACTATTACCCATGACTCATTTTGTAATTTTGGTCATTAACATATTCTTCTACATATTCTCCAAAAATAGTTTGATGTCTTTCGTCGATTCCTTCTTCCTCCTTGGAGCTTGTTCTTATCACAAATTTTCCGCTTAACACTCATCTTCCCACTGGTGGTAGGTTGTTTATGATTGTCTTCATAATATATTTTCTCCGGGGTGTCCTCAAAAGAAACTGACACAACGGTCAATTTCACCTCAAAATCGTTATAAACTGCGTGAAATGCCAAATAAACTATTTTTTGGCAATATCAGCATCTTTTTTGAAGCAAAGGTAAGTAAGATGGTATTCCTATATGTGAAAAAAATTACCATAAGGAAAATTAATATTTCCTCAATTTTCCAGGAATTGAAGTTTAACGACATTTTTTTACACGATTTCTCCTTATTTCACTATATCTTGAATTTAACCTTCTTTAAATATTTCTTAAATAATAGTATATTAAAGTATAAGTGGATATTAAGGTCTTTAAAACACGCGCGATTTTTGGAGCACGACGACGAAGCCGGAGTGCTCGAAATAGAGCAAGTGTTTTAAAGACCAGTTATCCACGAATACTTTACGATATTTTTTTTTATTGGTGCACTTTGAAATTATAAATACCGGTCTATAACTACTACAACAACAAGAAATGGAAATCATAGATGGAAACGTCAACTAAATGTCAAATGGTTGAATTCGTGACGTATATGATGTACACCTTGCGTTGTCATGGAAATGAGAAAAACATAAACTAATTTGTATTTTGATGGAAGTTCAACCTTATTGAGTTCTGTGAATGTCAATATTATTAATTTAAATACCATTTCCTAAGATTTGAAAAATGAAAATATTAATATTTCAAACAATACCAACGGCACTTTCCATTTTAATTTATAAATTTGACATTGTTAAATATCGTTCGAATAAAAGTTTTGACGTTACAAACTACTCCTGTCAGATCAATAATAAAAAAATTGACATTTAGACATGATTTAGACCATAGATTTAGACTTCGTTTCTCGAGTTGTTGATGTTGCCACGGTAACTTTAAAACACGCGCGTGCTGAAAAGTTTTAAACACGCTGAGGCGTGCTTTAAATAGGTAAAATGGTTCACCAATAAAAAAAAATATTTGCCAGTTATCCCCAAACGTAAGTAGATATTAGCAAAAACTCACAAAAATCTACATTATGACTCAAGTGATCAAAGTTGTTTTTTCTTCTATGTTTTTGGTCAAATTCACCCCAGCGGTCACATTAACCCCATTTTACGGTGTTTCGTTTCACAACGAGTTTACACTATCAATATGTTGGTCACACGATTTCTATAAAAATTAGTATAGATGGAGAACAAGCTATGACGAATATGGGAAATATTTTGACATACATGTCACTTCTGTTAATACCGAAAGTTATCGAGAACTTATGCTAATTCAAACTTAACACCCTGTATACAGGATGGTCCTTAAGTAATCGTATAGTTTGGCAAGTTTATCTGAAGCTATGCGGCATCGGTAAGAGGCGAGGAAAAACATGGCGCCTATCTGTCAAACGGTACGGTACCTATTTTACCAAGTAAATCTGAAAATACAAAGGTAACTGACAATACCAACGCCACTGGATAAATCAATATCAGTGAATTGACGAAGTGAGAGGAAAGATCTCACGCACGCGCTTGCCAATAAGAAGTCAGCTGGTCGATACAAATCACCAATTATGTAATTCGGAGGGTGTGGTCATTATGGTTTTCATACGACGCTGCCAGAGCTTCAAAAAGCCCATAACAAATTTGGAAAAGTGTTCATTTTTTAATATTCATAAATTGAAAAAATAATGTTAATAGAATAAATCCAAGGAAACAAGCACATTATAAAATTAACGTTTAGCACGCCAACGGCAGCACTAGAAGCCTTATTCGACCTTCCTCCACTACACCTCGTGATAATGGGGGAAGCAAGGATGGGACTATTTAGGCAGCAAGATAATCTGAGCAACAAAATAGTTAGATCAGGACACACATCTGTTAAAGACATCATAAGTGAAGCCATTTTAGATATGAAAACAGACTATATGGCCACTAAACTTCTCCCAAGCCCTAAATATGAGGTAGAAATACCTCACAGACAGGACTGGCAAGACCCAAGCAGACTGAAATTTCCCCGAGGAGAGACCTGGTACACAGACGGATCACAGACAGGGGAAGGAACAGGAGCAGGAATGTCCAGTGAAAAGAGAAACACAAAAGGCTCTTTCTCACTAGGCAAACATACCTCTGTATTTCAGGCAGAGATCTATGCCATCCTAGAATGTGTTAGAATTAACAAATATAGGACTGACACTCATAGGATAAACATACTAACTGATAGCCAGGCAGTCCTTGCGGCTTTAAATAGCCGCAAGGTAACATCCAGACTAGTAGAAGAATGTCAGAAAGAACTAAATGAACTAGCAGACCACATTAAAGTAAGATTGGTGTGGGTGCCGGGACATAATGGTATTTCTGGAAATGAACAAGCTGATGAACTCGCAAA
>CAJUYI010000891.1:12283-37396 GCA_910591695.1 Galerucella pusilla | reverse complement strand
AACGTGGTTAAATCCGGTCAAGAAGCTGTTCAGCACGTCGGAGAAATGACAAATCATGCTAAAAAAGTAATTATGACAACTAGACAAGCACCCGATATTCTTCTACAAACTGTGACACCGATTCCTTTAGAAACAGACGAGAAAAAATTTAGGTTGAATTCAAGGTTCGGAGACGACTCGATAGTTGCACAAAAAGAAGGTGAGATGTTAGTTTAATTGTTCAAATATTATTTCCAAGGTCGGATTCCATTCGGATTTGAAGAGTCCTTCAAAGGATATTTGCTGTACAATATTTGTCTTAGGCTATTTGGGAATCAATGTTTCACTTTAACCAAAAAAATAAGAATAAAAGACCTGCAGACTTAATACACGTGTTTTTCTTTTCAGTCTTGTTAAACAAGTGTGTAGCAGGTTTTTCTTTTTTTTTTAAATGTTACAACGCAGTACAGGATGTTTAAATGCTTTAACTGTTCATTAAATCAATGCAAAACAACCACATTATAAATTTTTTTCATTAGTGTCAACTTGTCAGTTGTGGGCATATCCTATATTATTGGTTTATTATATTTTCATGGAGATTACAGTTTTTGGAATAATGTTTGCAAACAATACTTCAAGGTGGCTGCTGATAGTTTTTAATCAACAAATTTTTTTCAGAACAACCAGTGGAGTTTATAAAAATGGGACATCTTCTTGATGCCTTTGGTGTATCTAGTCCAGATAGGAATAGTCAGTCATTCTTGCCACGATCAAATTTACAGCATGTCGAATACGCAAACAAACTGCGAGAAAATTTGGAAAAAGCGGTGCAAACTTCAAATACTGTCAAAAACGTTAAAGACGTCTTCCCGAAAAACAATGAAATTGTTGACTCTATAAAGAATTATAGAAATAATCTTAAGGAAAGTATTGGGAAGTCTGATAATGATAAAAATCTTCCTATAGTAGTGAAGAAAGAGAATAATGTGAAGAATTTGATGACAAGATTTGAAAACAAATTAGCTAATAGACAGAAAAGTTCAAATATTGATGATACAAAACGAATAAAAGAGAATTATGTACAAAATATACGAAATAAAATTGAAGATTTTGTTAGTGCCTCTAGCACAAATGAAAATTTGAATACCAGAAACAACAAAGAAAACGATTATATCAAAAGCATTAAAAATTTCATCGAAAAAATTAAAGAAACTCCAAACTCAATTAAAACCCTACACACCAAAAAAGACAGTGAAAAACATAAACAACTCCACAAAGCTTGGAGTAAACTCGAGGATATGGTAAACGCTGCAAATCCTGCAAATCTTATTAAAAAAAACAATCATTTTAATGGAAAAGACAATAAAAAAGTATTGAGTAGGATTGTTGATGAAAACCTTGAAAGTCTTGGCGATATTTATGAACATATATTGCAGAAGAAGAATAAGTTAACATGTTTAGACGAGCATGGACTACTGGGTGCTTCAAAAATTAACTGTAATAAACGTAACAAGAGAGAAGTTAGTGGTAAGTATTTTATTGGTGGTTTTTTACTTAAAGTGGTACACCTTTACAAACATTAACCAATTCTCTTTGCTCTTAGGTAATATTTATCCAGATGACGTTCAATCTTCCATCTGATTCTTTGCAATTATCTATTTTGTTCCTTCAATTTATCAATAAATATTTGGAATTACACAGCAACATCTGTGAGATGTGTTGACAATTTTCCCCAATGCCTTAACATTTCCTAGAGTTCTTTCATTACATAAAAAAGGAGATTCCTCTCAGGTTGACAATTATCGTCCAATTTCAATTATTTCTATTGCTGTCGAAGCATAGGTTATATGGTTACTCCAACAAACAAGATTTTTTCTATAATTCGTAATATGGTGTTAGAAAAGAACGATCGACCTTTCAAGCTGTTCTACATATTTTAGTGATCTAGTTGAGTGCCTTTAAACCTGAAACCTTACGCATTGTCTCAGATATGATTATGAAAGACTCCTGTGATAACTTTAGTTGAGCTGTTGGCGATACTGAACAAAGTTTAAACTCACTACAGTTACACTAACACTTTACACTATATTTAGCGAGTTATCATGTTTAGGGACTGAAGGTAAACTAATAAATAGTTTTTAGGAGATTTCGTCCCTAAAAACAATGCAAAAGGTTTCATGTGAATCGTTCCTTGAAGGTCAAAAAAGTCCTTAACTGTACCAAAGCGTTATTCCTCAATAACAGGGATTCAAACACGGCAAAAAAGAAGTTTAGTTTATGCGCAGTGGTTGTTTTGGAATTTTAATTTACAAAAGATTTGGCTTACTACACGAGTCTAAATTTTTGACAGATGTGTGGATATCCGAATTTGTCAGTTATTTAATATACAGTAAAGTAGCTCTATGAAAACGTTGAAAGCCATTTTCCACTATTTTTTTAGATTTTGAAGAAGCGGGGGATCAAAATGATAAGAGAGAACTATTAGGAGCCAGTTTTATTGGTCCACAATTAACATTTCCATTTTTAGTGCCTGGTTTACTCCAACCGCATCAACAATTTGGTAGAACTGCAAACGAAAATAATTTCTTATCCCCGTTTTCAGATTTAATAAATAAAAACCAGGATATCGTAGAAAAATTGAGGCACCAAAACCAATTTTCTACAGTTCCTAACCTCATACATCCAAGTTTAGGCTTTCAACATTCATTGGGTAGGCATCTACGTAGAGCATAACCTCAAATTATTAGCTTTTTGACAATAATAACATTTTTATGACGTCACTTTTTCGTATTCTAGGATCTATATTGGGCGCATCAAATCCAGATATGCTCCAACAATCATTCCATGAACAATTTACAGATAATAATATTAGTGGATCTCCAGTAGAAATATTTCAACATAACCATGATGTTAATAAAGATGATGAAAACGTTTCTACATCCCTACAATTCACTTCTGTCATGAAAACTCCGTTTATGGGAAAAGTTCCGGAAAAAAAGATGGAGAAATTTTATCAGCAATACGAACCTTCAAAAGAATGGCAGTTAGTTGAATTCCCACTATCTTTTGATCAATACGAGCAGACACATTTATGCTCTTGTCAACAAAATAATAGAGACTTTTAGCTTGTCTTAAATTTCTGACGTATCCGTATCCGTAACGAACTGCGCATGTGTAGACCCGTTACGTCTCAGCCGTTACGATGCGTTGAACGTATTGTTACGTACCCTACTCCGTATTCTTAAACGTATCCGTACCCCGACCAAAGTCATTATTCCGTGCTATTAGTGCTATATTACATCATCTTCCTCTTCTGGATTATTTAATATCGCCCCCATTTTACGTTTCACAAAAATATAAAAAGGTAAAATGAAAAAACTATGAGGTTATACAATTAAAAATAGAACGAAGCGATACTTTTTCCGCTAAAAAGGTTTGCTTGACAATTTCTTTACGTCAACGTAGCTCCAATACGGATACGGATACGTGTAAAAACTTATGAAAACGTGTCTAATGATTATTTGTACGACTGAGCAAGTGATATTTATTATTATCAAAACAGTAATATATTATTTTTCCTAAATTGACTCGATTTTGTAATATTTTAACTCATTTTCACAACTGCTTCTCTGTTTTAAATTGCTGTTAAAGACAAAAGGCAAACTAGACGCTAGCAGAAATATTAAACAGTATGTCTATTGACAGAGGACAGTTAACGGGAGCAGTGTTGCATTCACAGCTTGTAAAACGTAGAAAGAGGCGCGAGTTTTTAAATACTACCACGCCTTCCTGGTACGCAATGGGCAGCAGCTGAATTCATCATTTTTGCCGCCCCTATCCCATGTCATTGCACTACAATGTTACACTACACACATGTTATAAATAAATTAATAGTGCTAAAAAGCAGAAAAACATTGAGGGCCTTTTAGGGCAACGTAGTTTTAATATTAAGTAAGGCTTAACAACTGTTAATCCCTGCTTACCATTTTTTGCAATTGCAACAAAAGAATTAAGCTTTACCGAAAACTCGAAATTGTGTTAAAAGTATATAAATGAATAGAACTAGGTAGATGGATCTTATTTTTGCAATATATACTAGTAATAGGGCAATTTGTACAGGAAAAAAAACAACTAAATGAAATACATCTATTAATAATCAAACGTAGATAATGATTTATAGAATCAATAATTAGGTAAGTGACCACATTATTTTTCTTTAATTAAAAAGTTTTTTGCGATCTTTGGCGGAAGCAAAATCAGAAACTATGTCGTTGAAATCTATAGTATTCACTAGATGTGCTTCAATGTGTAGAATTGCTAAATGATTCAGTTTTTCATTTGACATTGTTGACCTCAGAAAACTTTTAATTCGTTTCATCACCGAAAAAGACCTTTCGGCCGAACAATTCGTCACAAACAAACAGAGGTACATCCTAAACGCAATGTCCAAATTGGGGAAACTATTCTGCAGATTCTTTGTCCTTATTAAATTTGACATTTGTATAATAATACCATCTTTACTGTGAACAATGTTTGTTGTATTCTTCTGTTCACATAAACACCAAAATTGGCTTCTACCACTTTTATTTTCTGAAGTAAATGAACGTAATTTTTCTTGTATATATCGATTAAAATGCATACACTCAGAAATAAATGAGTCTTCTAAATCTTCGGGATAAGAAGTTATCAGGTTTTTCGCATACTCATCAAATTCTATTTGGGATAAATTTTTTTGATAAAGGCACTCTAATATTTTAAATCTTTCAAATGTTTCCTTAGATCCTGTGCATCTCAAATTCTATAAGGAAATAGTTACAAAACTGTTTTTATGTTTTTTCTAATAACTTTATTTTTTTTACCGAGAAGCATTTGCCGCCCCTCAAATGTTGCCGCTGTGGGCCCGGGCCCCACGGACTCCAGACGGGTAAAGTTCAGAGGTATAAAGCAAAGTTTTAAACTAGGGAAGTAGCTTCAAAGGTTATATCTTTCACTTATGCAGAGGGAGGTAAAAAATAACAGGCCAATTAAAGACTTTGAAAAGGTACAAGAAAATGGCAACTGGTATTGTCCACAATTGAAACTATTCTTGTGAAGTGGAAGCCCCCCAGTGAAGCCAAAAAACTGAAATTGGTAGCTTTCTATCCTTGTCTTTGAGTGAAATTACATTGAACAATAGTGTCTTTCATAATAATTATTTTTATAATTTTGTGAATTTTTAATAGAAATTGTGTTTAAACAATATTAAAAATTCTGCGAATTCTGCTTCTTTAAATACAAATGAAAACCTTTATTCAAGGACGTTGGGAATCATTTATTTCTAGATAAATAATTAAATTATAATTAACATATCTTCAACGAAGTGTATTGTAACCGGTAACAGTCTAATGAGACGAACATATATTTGTACTGGAAGAAATAACATTATAATGTGAGATTGTTGGTAGTTGGACAACAAAAATTCGTATCCTGATCGGTTATGAAAATTGGTAATTCTCTTAACACCTCCGCTGAATAAATAAAAAATGTCTGTGTACTCAACTATTATCAATTGTATATATAAACTATTCATAATCTTTTAATTTCAGTTCTATTCAAAATGCCGAAATTAATAGTTTCTATTTTACTTAATTTTTGTGTAGTTTGTTATGTAGCTGCCTCAGTGTACTTTCCTCTAAAAAATGAAGGTATAGTTTAGTTAACCTATCCACTTATAAGCGATAATCTGGAGTGTCACCTGTCCCTGATCGAAGCCTGTAGCAACAACGAAGTCACTCTGGGCTGGATCAAGGTGCACAGTAAATCGAAAGGTAACCACATTGCCGACTCACTAGCCAAGAAAGCAGCCTCCCAAAAACTCTTGGGACCTGGCACTTTCTTTGGTCTGTCGGCGTCGGCTATGATTGACCTAATAAAGGAACACTCCCTTGATAAGTTTAAGGGTAGATGGGACGATGCAGAAGGTTGCAGGCTTGCCAAGGAACTGCTGCAGTATCCAGACAGCAAGGTAGCCAAAAAATACGTGACTATGAACAGACAGAACCTTCGGACAGCCACGGGTATTCTGACCGGTCACTGCCACCTACGAAAACACCTCTACAGACTGGGTCTGTCTGACACTTCACTCTGTAGAGGATGTGAACAGGAAGATGAGACTGTCGAACACATTCTTTGTGAATTTCCGACACTCTCTCAATTTAGGTTTTCCGTATTCGGCGAGTACAGGCTAACAAGAGCCAGCATGAGGGAGCTTACTTCCGGTGACGTTATCGCCTACTTCAAACAAGTAGGCTGGATGACGAGCCAGAAGGAAGTCTGAACCTCAGAAGGATGCACAATGGGCCAATTGTGGCCCAAGTGCTGTGGGGGTCACCCACCCTTCAAATTCTTACAGATACATATATACAGAAGCGATAATCTTTAAAAAATAATGAAGGGTTACAGGGTCGGATTTATATTGTTTTTACCGCTATTAGAATATTTCATAAATTTGACTTTTACCATTATTAGTTTACAGTTAGTTTTTATTTTTCTTAGTGCAAGATATTTTTCGTAAATTCATAGAATCACTGGTTTCGTACAGGCAAATACACACAATAATATATATAATTACTTACATCAAAATGATCTTCACATCAATAGTAAGTAACTAGTTGTAATCTGTTTATATTTTCCTCCAGCATCCTCAAACCATAATTTTCATTAAACTTCCACTGCAGGCACAGTTACTAGATATTTACGTAATTAGTTATGAAAAGAGCGATATTGTTCAACAAGCGTTATATTTGCCAAAACGAGCGCAAGCGAGTTCTGCAAATTACGCGTGTTGAACAATGTCGCTTTCTTCATAACGTGTTTACGTACAACGTTTTATCTAATTCCGCGCTTTCATAATATTCAATAGAATCTTCAATTACAATGATAATATTGAAGTGGAATCAAATGGTGTTAGAAGTATTGTTACTATGATGTATTCACCCAGAAAATTGACTTACTTTAAATAACTGTGTCCTGAATAATGTTTTCAATGTTTATAAATCTCAAAATACTATTGAATTAAAATAATGGGTTAATTGTACAGTTTAAATAATGAAATAATTGTAAGTTTTGACAGTACCTACCCAATTAAAAAAATTATTCTTTGAAACTCATGTATCTCTATGTGGAAACATAAACAGTTACGTAAAGTTTTTACATAACTACTTTTCATAACTGATATATGAAGGTTATGAAAAATGTGACGTCACATTTGATAGCGGAATTAGATAAAAACTTTTTACGAGTCGTTGTAGCTGTTGATTGTGCAGTACGATACAAAACAAGATTTATATGATATATATTGACATTATTCTAACTAGAAAAATTGTGGAGAAAACCTAGCTAAAATTAACCATAAATTATTCTGTTATTTTTTTATAATATTGAAACGTTAAGCTCGTATAAACTGTAAACAAAAAAATATCATATATACTATAGACTTTGACAGTTCATCAAACTTTAAATTCGAATGGCCTATATATGGCCAGTGACTATAATAGTCACTGATATGGCCCATATAATCAGGAAGTGGCTAACTTCATCGTCAGGTTTGTGATGTATTTGTAATGATAGTTGCAAACATTTAGGATTTCTTAAGTTCCAGTTTTCTCCTGAAATATTCGGTTTGAACACTTTTCAAAAAAAAATTGCCAATCGAATTACTAATATATGTAAATAAAAGGAAAATCAGACTACAATCATCCAAATTGTGTGAGAATATTCAATTAGGTCAATATTTTGTCATAGTGATTGGAAAGTGTTTGAAAGTGCTTCCAATGAAAATGAAAAAAGTTTTTGATTATATAATTTATATCTATTCTTTACAGAGCTAAAGCGTTTAGTTCGTTCTCCAAATCCCCACCATTCACCCTGTGAAGGATTCCCTCCATTTCCCGGACCTCCGCCGCCACCACCACGATTTCCACCACCTCCAATACCGGAACATCCACCACCACCTCCACCACATAATGATTGTTCTAATGGAGGCTGTGGTGATAGTTTTTATCCAGAATTACAAGGAAATTCACAATTAAAGGGTCATGAAACAAGTGGGGATACGGAAAGTATAGGAAATGAACAGTAAGTAGATGCTAAAAGTTTCATGCATTTATGAATATAAATAATTCTATAAAAAGAAGTGAAATTTTGGTGGGCAGAAAACCTATATTCTAAAAATAAGTTTATTTGAAAAAACCTCAAGTGGTGTATCAAAATATCCCAAAAAATCTTAGAAAGTTCTTCGGGCAGAAATTTTAACATAAAAAATCCCTTTGTCAGATCAAAATTTGCATTTTATATTTTTAATTAAATAACTTTATGTACAAGTGACATTGAATGTGTAATAATGTGCCCCAATCAATACTAGACCTAGGTTGTAGCTGAGAGGGTTTTTGCATATATCATAGTGCCCACGCCGAGGCTTTGCCCCCATGGGGACTGATAGACAACGTTACTCCCTGCCAGTATGGCACCCCTGAAGTGTAGCTTTTAGGGGGAGTTGAATTTTCAAAGGTATAATTAATATCATCATATTCTTAATGCGCATTATAAACACAGCATTAAATTTTTCTATTCACAAGAGTCACTCAAGCCGCAACCGCACTGTTTTTTACTATTCGTTGTTTTTGTGTGGTTATGTATTATTTTAACTTTCCTTGTACAAAACATTTTCACTGAACAATAATTTATTTAGTTTTTCAACCTTTAACTTGAGCATACTTTATATATTTTAGTGTCCAACAAAACCTTCCTTCTGCTGCACTAATTTCACCAGGAGAAAATCATGAATCCGGTTTGACAAAAGCAACAGCTACGGCACACGCCGAAGCACAATCTGAAGGATCCGCAAATGCGCAAGCTTCAGCAAAAGCCACAGCTGTATCGCATCATCAGAGCAAAATTTGTTACTATTGTACAATTACTGATAATTCTAAATAGATAAATCGCAATAAATCTTGAAATATTTCTTATTTAATTTATCCCTTGTCAAATTTATCCTGATTGGGAAAACAAAAATTCTCGTTTGCAAACTCCAAAGTTGTCAAAGGTAGTAATAGTATGATACTATTGTAACGTCTTACAGAGTCTTTAAAAATTAAAGAACAAAGACCATTAATTAAGAAGCAGCAACTACTTATCTGGCTATATGCCACTAAGGACATTAAATTACATTTCAAAGTTAACCGGGAGTGGTATATCTACGATCCAAGCATTCTTGTTTGCAATTCGAAAGGACACAGGGGCGTAGTAATCTGTGGTCAAATAGTTCGAAAAAAAATTACTTTGACGGTTATATTCAAGTCTACATTTATATTTTCATACTATTGCCACAGTATATTATAGAAACAAACCAGTAGTATAACTCTTATAAATATCATTCATAAATTGCCAGAGCTTTTGATGACCTTGAACGGATCGCTTTACGATTCATTTTACCATAGGCGTAGGTGGCATAAGTTTTAAAATGACTTGAACGTGTTAAATATATCAGTATATCAGTACACTGATGAGTGAATAAAACAATAGTCTTATACCAAATATTTATTGGTTTTTCCATATTACAATTTTCATTTTGTTATGATTTTTAAAATTTTTATTGACAAATTTTAATGTGTAATATAGTCGTACCCTGTAGAAAAGTTTTATTAAATATTTTATTGGAAAATCCATATAAGGATGTACAATCTCTGTTGTTTGACTAATATTTATAAGTGATTCAACAATATTATCTTCCGTAGCAACTTTCTCAAAATTCATTTGGAATAATGTTTCTAATAATGAGATGTATTGTACAAAATTTTCATTTTCATGCGGCATATTCAAGTTTCCAAAAGTATCCTTGTTCGTATTTTCATGAGCTCTAAGGTAACAGTATCAGTAAAAGTAGACGAATCGTCTAAATTCTGATACGCTTGTGAATACGTCTCACATACGCTGCATGTATGAATTTCCGAACATTTTTTAATTAAATAACCACAAAAGTAGCGAACAAAATTCTTTTCCAATAAATCATTTGTCTGAAAGTCTTTAGGCATTGCAGTATTTGATGAAAGAAATATTGTTGGAATAGCCTTTTTTAAAAGAAGTTTTCTTTTATGAGGTTGCATAATAATGTCTAGTTCAAAATGAGCACTACATAAACGATGACTACTATTATATAGAGTTTCTATTTTTGGCATCAAGTCAGGCCTATCGCATGCTTCTAGACAAACTTTAGCTCTGAAACAAAAACAACAAATTAAATCAATGCATGAAACTAAGGCTCATAAATGTAATATGAAGATCAAATAATAAAGTATTATACTTTTTGTATGAAAATACCAACAGTTTCTCACTCATCTGAATCCTTTGGAAAACGGTAAAATTTTTCATCGCAATTATAATATTTATTGTTACATCCACGAACTACACACACTACCCGTTTTCTTCTTTTTAATGGTATCCATTGCAAAAAAATGATAATAATACCAAAACCCCGTAAAAATATAAGCTGTAATAAATAATTCGATTCGCAAATTCACTTTAGTTGGATCGCAGCTGCTGGCCGCCGGATGAGATACTCATCCGAACGATGTTGTAGGTCACAGAGAGCAGCTCGCCAGTGTAACGTCACGAGATAACATACTGGGGTGCGATTTTCGAAACCATTCGGGAGTAAATCGTATAAGAAAAATGGCCATTTTCGTATGAAATTTAAATAACCTAATTTTCGACATGCTCAAACGGTAATCGTATACGAACGCTTTCGTATGGCTTGTTTCGAGTGGGTTCATTCCATTCGAATAAATGTGTTCGTGTACGGAATACGGAAAGTGTAAATTTACATAATCTAGATTGAAAATATTTGTGTTTGGTATGTCATTAATTTGAATAATAAATGATATAAGGAGCAATTCTATAAGCAAATGTTAAATTTTAACGCACAGTTAAAAATAAGACAATCTGCTAACCCATTTTTGCAAGTCTGTATGCATATTAAGCTTTAAAGTATTAACAGAAAACTCTTTATTGGATACCATACATGTTGAAATTCGAATTATAATCTTGACTGGGTATAGATTAAAACATTTATAATAGCGTAAACTTTGTCAAATATAACGGCGTACCGTTAATTTTTAACCACTCATAGAATTGTCCCTATAATCAGTTATAATATGGCAGTTTTTGATGATTTAATTCATTTAAACTTCATTAACGCTATACAAGAAGCGGAAGAGTTAGCAGATGGGCCTCCTAGGATCTTTAACTTTAACCCATTTATTGAACCTTTCGAGGATATTCAGAAATATTGTCACATTTTTTATTAATAGCAGCACTGGAACTTGAATCTCCCATTTTTTAACAACAAACAATAATAAAGGGAAAATGCTAAATAAATAATATCAAAAGCCAATTTGGGCTCACTACACTTAATACAGCAGTTGGTAGATTCTTTGCATAGAACTAATAAAACTGCATAGATAAGGTATATTCTTTGCTTCTCAAATGTCACAAGTGACAAGACCATACGATTATTCGGTGTTGTCGGCTGTTAAATTCTTCGTGTACGAACGTTTATTCGAATGGTGTTGAAAAATACACATTTACGACCGTATACGAAACACTTCATGTGGAAATAACCGTACACGCATAATATTCGTGTGAACTCGAAAATCACACCCTTGGTTCGTTCCTATACTGTGCTATTGCCAGAATTTGGAACAAAGGCTCGTAGTATCTATATCTGTATGTCCTGGTAAGATATTCCATGACAGATAACAGCGGAAATATTATTTCATCGCTTCTATCCAAGAAAAAAGACAATATATTTCATCGTTTTATTAAATTCAGTTCTGTAAAACGTTAAAAATAATACAATAAAATCTTGAAATAACTACCTAATATCTTACAACATGAAAAATAATACAAATAAACTTCAATAATATCAAGAGCAAATGTACACATTGACAGTTTTGGTGGTGGTGGAATTGCAACAATATCCATACACGTAAATAATTATAAATAAAATGAGGTGAATGTAAATTCGTTGAAGTAAATAAGTATATTAGTACATTAAAAATTACATTTACGATAAAGAGTGGCGACCGTTTTGGCAATCACGGAAGGTATTCGGACACAACAAAATATCAAACTGTCAAACGAGTTAAATGGTTGGAAACCCATAAAGTAAAAGATAGAAAAAATGTTACATAAACGGGGAATTCCATAGGCTGTAACGAAAACGATCTATGATCGGTAGCTGCTTTTTTGAAAACCATCGTGGTGAAAAATCAATTTTTTTCCATAAAATTAATAAATGGATATTACGAATTTCTTTTCAAGAATAATTTTTTATACACGTCGACGGTATCCATCAATAAACTATCTAAAATATCGTTTGTAATTTTATCTTTCACCAACAATTCGTCTTTTTGATAATTCGTCCATTGCGCTTCTTCTTGTTGACATTCCGCTACTAGAATCTCATCTACGTGGTCTCGTTTTTTCCTTATCCACTTTATATTGGAATTTTCCTTTTTAGACGGTTTTTGATATCCCAGTAATTCCTTGAGATTTTTTATCAAATGAACTTTCAAACCATCTGTACCTAGAGGTTTAACCAAACTAGACTCGATCTTCTTATGAATACGTAACCAAGGAGACGAATCGTCTTCTTCGAATTGCCTGAAAAAAAGATTGTAATAGAAATAAAATTAATTTGAACTAAAAAATTACTCACTTGTAGTGTTCTCGTGCTATTTCCTTGCACAAATTAAACACGAATTTGTAGCAATCCTTGGAGATATTTTTGGAAATCAAACTTAAAGTATTATTTGAGATACTAACGTTCGTCAAATTATTCGATAGATAAGCTTTGTGCAATATTTTAGCGGAATACATCGTGATTTCTTCTATCTCTTCAGCTGTGGGAATAATTGTCGGCGGGGAGATGAGACTTAGTGGCGATGGAGGTGTGTACGGCGGCGGCGGTTTATTTGGAATTTCCCGCACGTACATTAAAGGCAATTGTTCTTTTTGTTGGTCCGTAATTGCTTTTATCTGAAATTGGGAAAATAAAACTTTAAAAACTGGCTCCTGTTACTTTAAGTATTTTTTCGTGAGATACCGTTGATGTGAAGTCGGTTACGGAGCGGTTATACCCCAAAGAAATTTTAAAGGTTGTTATCGTTCATGATATCTCGCGAAAATCAACCGGTTAATCGGATAGAATTAACTTCACAACAATAATAAATAAACATAACCTTAATAAAAAGTGACGAGTTACAAAGTTTCTTGTGGTTTTATTGTTCCTATTGTTCGAAAAAAGTTTTTTTTAGTTTTAACTATAATTGACGATCTTTTTGGTACTAGCCTTCTCGTAGTTATGTCATCACAGGTAACGTTGCATAGTTCAGTTCAGGAAACGAGTTTCGGATGATTATTTTCACCCTAGGTTGAATCATATGGATGGATTAAGCAAATATAATGAAACGGTGTTCTTTCAGCTTTTTAGAATGTAAATAAACACTTTTTCGCAGTTACTAACTTCGTGGATATTATACATAAAATAATGAATTATCTTTGATATTACACTGAAATTTCAATCAAATTTCTAATTTTCAAATGTTACTCCTGTCAATTGAATTTCTATAACCGCCAGTAACCATACTCCTAGGTGCGGAAACTGAAAGAAATCCCGTTTTATGACTTATTGCGTCACAAATTACGTCATTAACATACTCCCCTATTACCAGTATATCGCAAAAATGCAGTGGGAACTGAATAACAGTTCCCGTTATATCAACGGGATCTCGCGAAAAAATACCATTTGTTACCGAGATACAGAATGAAATGTTTCATCAATTTCGACCATACTTGAAAACCACCATATATATTTTCATGTCAGTTGTCACAAATGTCATCCGCACTTTGACATATATGCAGACACAAGACCATGTTATTTGATTTTTATGAATACGGGGTGTTTCTAAGTTTTGAATAATAAATATAGTATAGGCATTTTAAACCCCAATCTGTGGAAAAATTCCTAGTGAGCTGTATACACATTCATTACAGTGCTTTGATTGAAGATGTGGGAAATCGACATCGATATCGTGCCGGCTAAAAAAGTTATGAAGGTCAAAAGGTCGCGAAAATTCGTTTCTCGCAATATCTCTCGACCTATTGCTCGGAGGTCAATAGCAGCCAGTATAAAAAATTTTTCTAGTAAAATTATCCACAAAAAATGTCTCTTGCATTTTTCTGTAAAATCGACCGTTTTTGGAGTAGAGCAAAGATTACAGAATAAAAATATAAGATGTTTCCCTCGTTCGAATATATCGCGTAAAGCACCGATGCCACTGGTGACTGTCTGGTGACTTGGATGGTTCAGTACATCGCTACGTCCTTACTTGCATTAAATTTGGCATATTATACGGGACGTCTCCCGTCGAGCGCTGTTATTTTATAACGGTGTTTATTGGTTGTTCGTGTTTTATATTTATGTTGTAGGTATAGATTTTTTTAAATTTATTAATTAATTGATGAAATGAGCAAAAAGTCATATTAATATTTTCCTCTTTAATAGCAAAGCTTAAACACTGAATATTTTGTAATATTTGCTAATACAAAATTCCGGATTTATTTTTATAATAAGGATATTATATTAACAAGTACATTAAGCAAGGAAACACAAAAACTCAATTCTATAGCTAACCAAAGTGGAATTGGTCAGTTCCTTTTGAACGCATTTACTAAATTTTCTTTTCATCATCCATGTAATCAATATCCTTTCAAATATTATGCAAGTCTCTATACCAGAGTCCTTATATATTTTACTCTCAAATGTATATTGAAAGATTTGAAAAACAATAGAATGAATTTAACACGTAAAAAAAACTCCAAACTTGGTGTTTTAAAACATTTATAAAAATTTTTAATAAAGGTATCCAGCAGCTGCTTCTCTTTTACTGTTTTAACCTTGTCAATCCAAAAAATACGCGTTATTTAAAGATCAAAATTTAATATTTAGTGGCCCTATTATTCTGGTGGCTAATGAGTACCTATATTTAATTGAATTTGTGATAAATATCTGCTATATCATCAATAAGTATCACAAAATTACTAAGATGCTGGATAAAAACTGTGAATTGATCCATTTTAGGAATTCAAGTTTATTTTTTACCCACCTTTTCAAATTCATATGCCGAACATTTTTCGAAATAATTAACATTTAAAAATAAACCTTTCTGATAAAGAATCCTATTAATTTAAATATATATTTCTCTAATTACCCCTGTATAGCTTAAAATAAAATGAGCTTTTCGAACTTCTCTGGTATCTACCGGTCTCGTTATTGACAACAAAAGCGAGTCGTAAACATAATTCATGAGAGCGGCGTCCGTTTGGGACAGCAACTTGAATCAAACCGCCCTGGAGTGAAACATCTTATATTTTTATTCTGTAATCTTTGCTAATATGTACTATTGACAAAAATATCAGCCTGCAAACAGCCAGCACTTCAATTGAGAAAACCTCCGTTGGAGGTGCCACCCCAAAGAGCCTAGCCCTTTAATTGGAATCACCTATAAGATGCGAAGAGCCCAACCCTTCATTTGAAGTATCCACCAATAAAGTTGAAGAAGCAATTGTCCACATTTGGTTTTTAAAATGTGTGCTCAAGGCTGTGCATATACAGCGTGTCCACGGATGGAGTATCCTATAGGTGAAACATTTTTAAATATTAATTTAGTGGAAAGTGTTATTCTTGATAAAAAGTTTTGCTTGTTCTGAAACCCCAAAAAATGAAATAAAATTCAAGTTTTTCAAAACCCGTCTCATCTTATGGCCAGTTTTATGGAAACCTGGAGTCTGACTTTTTGACATTTCTTCACATATTGGCTAATATCTCGGGAACCTTCAGGTTTGCAAGATTCTAGTCTACGCCATTCGATTCAGAATTGAGTTTTCTATAAAAAGAGGAATTTTCCACATCGAAAAACCTTAAATATGGATTTTAGAATTTTCATGTTTTGAAAATTTTTCTTAGTCCACACCGAAACTTATACTAATTCGCGAAGACTCATAATTTTCAAAATTCCTCTTTTTATAGAAAATTCAATTCTGAATCGAATGGTGTAGACTAGAACCTTGCAAACCTTAAGGTTCTCGAGATATTAACCAATATGTGAAGAAATGTCAAAAAGTCAGACTCCAGGTTTTCATAAAACTGGCCATAAAATGAGACGGGTTTTGAAAAACTTGAATTTCATTTCATTTTAAGGGGTTTCAGAACAAGCAAAACTTTTTATCAAGAATAACATTTTTCACTAAATTAATATTTAAAAATTTTTCACCTATAGGATACTCCATCCGTGGACACCTGTATAGTTGCAGAATATGTCTCCACTTAAAACCTATTTTTTCCGATTACGTTAAAAAAAACAGTTCAAAAATTAAAAATTCCAAATAAACTTACTTCTTTTTCGACTGCTAATTGTTTCCTTAAAAGCTCTTCTGCTTCGCTGTTAAAAATACTGGAAACCAATTTATGTTCTTCTACTGGACTGCAGGGCGCTTTAAATACGAAAATAAGTTGTTTAGAAAACAGTTACATAACATCGCAAAAAATATTAACCCACCTTTTTCGGGAGAATCGGCTGGACTGATCAAATCGTAAGTGGTTACATAAAGATCCTGCATCCTCGGACTTTTATCTCCTCTAGAAGCATTCGTATCCGCCAAAATGTCATACACTCTCTTTTTCAAGTCCGCAGTAACATCGGAACTTTTTTTACTTGCTACAATTCCATCGTCTTCTTTATTTTTAATAACATGACTTTGTGATACGGAAACGTGTTCGGATAAATCACTAGACGATCCGCCGGTGATCGACGATAGTGAATCGTGTTCTTTTTCTTCGTAGCACACTTCTTCCTTGCCCGTAGGTGTTTCGGTATCCTTTTCCGAACGGGATTTTTCTATAATACCGTAACTAAGATTCGATATCGGTTTTGAACTTTCTTCAAAAACACTTTCTTCCGTTTTTATTTCTTCTTCTTCTTCCGATTTTTCTTTAACTTCCGAATCTTTCGATAACTTCTCAGACTCTTCCTCTTGTTTTTGTATCGACTCTTCTTCTTGTTTTGGCATCGACTCTTCTTCTTCTTCTTCCTCCTGTTTTGGCATCGATTCTTCTTCTTCTTCCTGTTTTGGCATCGACTCTTCTTCTTCTTGTTTTTGTATCGACTCTTCGTTAACTTCGTTGATAATGAAAGATTCGTTAGATTTATCCGAACCCGCTAATTTACTTTCATCGCTTTCTTCGTGTATATCGTTTGTTTCTTCAATAGGATTCACTGTTTTTTCAGTTATTTCTTTTTGCTGAAATTCTAAAGCTGAAAAATCTTGCAAAACGTCAACTTCCTCATCTTTTACAGTTCCACCAATGGAGTATAATCTTAATAAAGAATCACTAAGCATATCTTGATCAGTTTCTTCGGATTCTATAGCGGAGCCAGTCGTTTCAACTGTAACGATTTGATTTAATTTCGATAGAATTTCTTCGGATTCGGTTAAACTGTCTTTCAATTGAACTTCCACTATTTCTTCTTCCGAGCTAGTTTTCACTTCAGATTCGCCGAGAATTGAAAGGATTTCTTGAGATTCGTTCAAACTTTCTTTGGTTTCCGTTGATACAGGAAGAATTGTTTCTTCAGCTTCTATTCTATCTCCGATATCTTCTTTTTGTATCACCGAGTTATTTTCGATAGAATCGTTGTGCGAAGATGTTTCTTCTATTTCATCGTCAGTAGCTGCTGGTGCGTCTTTGATTATTAATTTTATATTTGAAGTACTGCTGGATTTGGATGCTTCGGAAGGAGCTGCAATATTTTCAGCCACTACAGATTCGGGTTCCAAATCGTCCACTATTTTCAAAGAATCTTCTTTATCTGATGTACTTTCGCGGGCAAAAACTTCTTCTGAAATTTTGTTAGTTTGGATGACTGATAAATTTTCAGTGATAATTTCATCCGTTCGACTTTCTTCAGATTTTTTAGATTGCGTTATATTTAAAGTTGATATATCGTCTTGTATTTGATTGAAATTGTTTATTAAAATGTTGATGCTTTGATCGACGACGTTCGGAGACGAATCATTTTCGAAATCGGAAACATAGTCTTTGTCCGAGCTGGATTTTTGCGTTGCAACGTTTTCTTCGTCGTTTTCACCGGATTTTCTTAGTAAATTTCTCGTTTGAAGCGAATATTCTCGAGCACTTTTACAAAAACGCTCTAATGCCAATTGGGACATTGGATAGATTTTATCATTGATGAATTTTTTCCCTTCACTTCCGGTTAAATTCAACCACAATTGATTGAGTTGTTTGCCTTTAAAGTTGAATTTTTCTTGACTTTTCGTCGCCGTTGTAGTACTAGGTTTTTGTGAAATTATAGCACTGGCTGCCGATTCTAGAACAGTTATTCTTTTTTCTTCTTCCAATAACTTTGTGTGCCATTGCAGCAATTCTTCGGCTGCTTTGCGTCGTTTTTTCAGTGCTTCTTCCCGCATTAAAAGCGTTCTACAATGAAAAATATGAATATTAAAATAAATTTATGTATCGACAAATGTAGTTGTCATAAAACTAATAACACACAACTCGTACACATACTCCGAAGTGTGTTGACTAATTTTAAAACATGTATTTCCTTGGTATAGGAAACTTCCTCGGTGCAAAAAACAGACTGTTGGCAATCGTCCAACAGGATCTAATATTAGGTAGTTTGTTTTTAATCATCATTTTCTAAATCTCATAATAACAACCTTAACTACACATAATTAGGGAGCTATTTTTAAAACGGTAATCTTTGTGAACGATTCATGGGCGTAGCAAGAGTTTCTTTTCCAAAAAATTAGCAAAATCGAAATATACTGGGTGTTTCGTTAAAAAATCAAACATATTTTGTAGTTAAAAGACTCAAAAGTAACATTAGTCTAGGAGGAATCGGTGCATGAGTACCGAAAACTATTCCACCACAATTTTTTTATGCGATCTTCTTCAAATTACCCCACTGGTGATATAAATGCATGTTGCCATGGGGCAGCCCGGTGCCATATTTTTTAAACCGAAATTGTTGAAACAATTGCAAGGAATTGTTATTTTTCAACCGGACAAATTTTTTTTATATTCTCCATTGAAATACCAATAAAAATGGTCCTATGACTTTTCACGATAAAGTCAATATTTTCAAAGATATGAATTTTTTAAGGTTCGAAAAATCTCAAATTTGGGTACTTCCGACCCACGAAAAATACAGGGTGTTTTCAAATGACACCTACAACGTTTGCATGTAGATACCTCTCGTAAAATTGGACAAAATGATACAAGGATTGAGAGGTCCAGCCTCTTTACTTTTCGAATTACAGGGTATTGAAGTTTTGAAAAATTGAATGTTTTAATTCGATAACTTTAAAATGGATGAATAAATTGATTTGACATTTGGCAGGTTCTTTTTAAATGTAAAAGGGCATATTTTGATGGAAAAATATTTTTCAATTTTTGATCCAGTGGTGTACATTTGGGAGAATATGTTACTTTTACCCTCCAATTTTTTAGGCCACTGACATTTGAAGCAATTATTATCCAATTTTGTATTCCTTAATGGTTTTCACGTGAAAAACGAAAAACCTATACATATCAAAAAATTTGTAGTTTTCAAGATATTTAATGATTTCATGAGGTCTACAAGATCACTTATAAATTAATTTAAAAAAAAAAGTTTTCTTGTATTTTTTTCAATAACTACCAAGCACTTATGGTTGGAATATGTGAAAGGAGCTAATTTATGAGACAGCGATTCATCTAAAACATTCGGAGAAGATTATTGAACAGACATGTCCAAACTTGTGATTTTATTAACAAAGTCAACAAATTACAAGAGATCTTTGTCCATTTACATTTATATACAGTTTGCAACGTTTTCTCATTGAAAATCGCTTACCTTGGAAAGACTGGCGATTGCTGGAAATAATTGCTGTAGCTGCATGGATACATTCTATTTTTTTTTTTAAATAAAATCACTAGTTGGGACAAATATTTTCAACAATCTTCTCCGAATGTTTTAGATGCATAGCTGTTTCATAAATTAGTTCCTGTTACATATTCCAACTTGGTAGTTGTTGAAAAAAAAACAAGAATTTTTTTAAAAAATTAATTATTAAAAAGTGATCTTGCAGACTTCATGGAATTATTAAATATCTTGAAAACTACAAATTTTTTTATACGTAAAGGTTATTTTTTTTTCACGTGAAAACCATTGAGGAATACAAAATTGAATAAAAACTGCTTCAAATGTCAATGGCGTAAAAAATAGGAGGGGAAAGGTAACATATTCTTCCAAATGTACACCACTGGATCAAAAATTGAAAAATATTTTCCCCTTCAAAATATGCCCTTCCACATTTAAAAAGAACCTGCCAAATCAATCATCAATTTATTGATTCATTTTAAAGTTATCGAATTAAAACATTCAATTTTTCAAAACTTCAACACCCTGTATTTCGAAAAGTAAAGAGGCTAGACCCCTCAATCCTTATATCATTTTGTCCAATTTTACGAGAGGTATCAACATGCAAACGTTGTAGGTGTTATTTGAAAACACCCTGTATTTTTCATGGGTCGAAAGTACCCAAATTTGAGATTTTCCGAACCTTAAAAAATTCATATCTTTGGAAATATCAACTTTATCGTGAAAAGTCATAGAACCATTTTTGTTGGTATTTCAATAAAGAATATAAAAAAAATTTGTCCGGTATAAAAATAACAATTCCTTGCAATTGTTTAAACAATTTCGGTTTAAACAATATGGCACCGGGTTGCCCCATGGCAACATGCATTTATATCATCAGTAGGGTAATTTGAAGAGGATAGCATAAAAAAATTGGAATAGTTTTCGGTACTCATGCGCCGATTCCTCATAGACTACATAGATTTGAATAAAGCTGTAGTTATAATTTTTTTTTGCAAATATTTACAGTTGGTAAGCAGCAAAACGAAAATATACAAGGTGTTTCGTTAAAAAATGAACGATATCTGTAGTTTTAAAAATAATACCTCAAAATATTACGCATTATTCAAGTTAAAGAATAAATAGGAATCACTAGAAGTCAGATCGGACAAATAAGATGGATGAAATTATTGTTTAAGTGAAATTATATGAAAAAATATTAGAAAAGCATGGAATTCACACATTTACTAGATTTAACGGGTTGCTACTTTCACAGAAGATGCAAAAGAGAAAATAAAGTCACCAGCAATTGAAACATAGTAAAACTGATGTTAATGTAAATGGGATAATAATTATTTAGACACCCGGTACAATAAAAAGACTTTATATAAATTTTATTAAAAAACGTACCTTTTGATACAATTTTGTCGTTCCAAAGACGGTACTTCTTTACAAGGCACATCAACTTCCGACATCTCCGATACCATCGAATGATGTGTCGTAGAATGATGCGAAGTGATGCTGAATACATCTCGTTCTCTATCGCTCGAACTTCGTTTTGTAATTGACGTTTCTGATCGTATCGATTCCGTATGGCTCTGCAGTACCTACAAATTTAACAAATTACTTAAAAATTAAATATTACATTCATATTTAATAATAACTTACTTTCAATGGACCGGATAATCTTCTTTCCTTAGGTACGTTGACTTTCATTTTTGTCAGCATATTATCGGTAGATAGTTGCTGTCTAATTATATTACGTTGTCCTTTAAGGACAATCTTTCTTTCAATAGAAGCCGCTTTTTGCATTTGTTTGAGTCTACAATAATAACAAGAGAATTTCAATTTTATTATAGATAAATAAAACCCTTCTTTGTCGGGGTTGGATTTACCCTTGGAACACCGTAAAAAATTTGGCCCCATTACGAGAATTAGAATGGAATGGGACTTAGGGTGAAATCCATAATCGACACTTGAGGGTCGCTCATACTCAAACTCAACTTAGTTTGAGTTCAGCTCGAGGCGACTTTTCATATTCACAGTCATTAGTAATACTTCAATTTGAGTGAAGAAAGTTTGGCATCAATGTTATTATTAGAAACTTTTGGTTGCGTTTGGTTAACAATTGTGATTTATGAACGTCCTTTAACGTTCATCTGACATCTGTTGCATTGCATTCATATTCGAATACGATAAACGTAAGCATTATCATCATCTAGGTATATAGTTAACAAAATCAATAAAATCATCCATCATACTAATTTCCTAGAAAAATTTGAAACTATAACAGACAAATAACAACCAAACAAAATTTCGATATCGTATAATGACAGTGTAAGGTACAAACGTGGTTTATAGGTTAGAAATCTTCACTCAAGAGAGCTGGAATCTGTACTCATATTTCACTCAAGTTACACTCAAATTCAACCTAACTTTTCGCCTGTCAAGTGTCTCTGGATACAATAACGATGAGTGAAGGATGAGTGACCCTCAAGTATCGACTATGAATTTCACCCTAAATGATACACGTAGCTGGATGAATCTGAACTAGATCGACCAACATGTGCTATTAAAGTTCTCTGAGAATGTAGCATGGCCTTGTTTCCAAACATTTAAAACCTCTAACGATCTTGGCAACACTGCCTGTTTTCACATGTACCCTTAAGAGGACTTTCTCTTCTCTAAAACGCCTTAAAATGAATTTAAGAAACTTCACAGGCCAGGAAAGACTAAATTTAATTTTCTAAAGAGATGTTAATATTTTTGTAATGGCTTTCTAATAAATATCACATATATGATAAGTACAATCATTTAATTTCTTTTATTAAAACAATTTTATAATTTTCCACTGTTCCACCAAACCAAATCCCCCTCCCCGAAATTGTTTTCTGGCTACTAGTATTTATTAATTAATCTCCCAAGAGTAATGACTATTTATAACAAATCATAGGAATGTACATATTATAGGCTCGCATATAGGTATTTAATAAATACATAAATATTGTTACGAACTCACTAATTCCGAAGCCGGTCCTGTCGCAAACGAAGAATGCGACCTTCTAGAAAGATTCTTTCGCAGGTAATAACGAGACTGTTCTCGAACAGCATGGAAGGCGTACAATGGTTTGTCGCGAATGTTCTGGAGCTGCGGAGCGCTATATATATGGGGGCTTCGAGTGAGTCAAAAAGTAGTTCAGTATACAGTGAATCGGTAAACAGTTTCAGTGTACAGTGAGTGAACAGAAGTGAATATAAATAGTGTTGAATATAAATTAGGACAATTATTATACCGTGTGTAGATAAATTAATAGACATTAGGTAGTGTGTATATAAATTAAGATTATTATAGTGTGTAAGTGTTTCTTTAATAAATCGATAGTAATTAGCCATAGTGAGTGTATAATTTTTATCCCACGGTAAAAACAGTTTAAATAAATAAGAAAAACATTACAATATATATACGATTATGATTATTGTTTCAATTCATGGCGCAGTTTCAAAGATTTAGTGGAAACTTCCAAAAAAAACTAGATCCGGCACTAGAAATTGTTATTGTCCCCGAGACAACACTGCAATTTGGTAAGAAATTCAGAAAATATTTCAAACTGGCAACATCGCGGCCATACCGAGTTAAAGATCCAAGGTCATTGACCACGGAGCTGAAAATCGTTTGATGTTTTACCGGGATTCGTATCTGTTCTCTTTATAATATGTGCTCTTACTGTGGATTCCAGGACACACTGGAATAGAAGGAAATGAAATAGCACATGAACTAGTAATCAGCGGTATCAGCTCCAATGTAATATTGGAAGAAATAGGTAAAGCCGAAAAAAAGGAAAGATCGGACTATTGGAAAGATCTAGTAGGGCTTGGACAATCAAAGACTCTTCTGGGTGACTACGACTTGTTAAAATGAAATGAATGCACTAGTCAAAGTAAAGCTGCACTACGGGTTTTAACATGGATCCTAACAGGACATTATGTGGCATGGAAGAAGAAACATCCATCCACATACTTGCGAATTGCACAGAGCTTCAGAATCCTATAGACCAACACCTAGGAGATTACGGGTTAGAAGAGGGACATTTACACAAGTTAAAGCCTGCAGATATCCTAAAATTCCTTAGGGAAATAGGACTAAAGGAGCTACTAGTCTCTGAGACTTTCCTCAGGAACTGAATAGAAGTAAGGGAGCTCAATAGATCTTTTAGGTCTTAGTGAATGTCAACCCAATATATAAGGTCCAATAGGAAGCTTGACAAACATTTTAAATACCAAAAATTTGCTATAAAACTTAAGTATGTATCGCATGAAAACATCTGTTATGAACAAAACTATTTTTTTCAAGAGTGTAGAGGAAAATAACAAAAAATAATAAGTAAAAATGATATTTACTTACTTGTCATGCCGAATAAGAAAAAAATATTTGGGACATATCAATCGAACTGAGAAGATAATCAATAAATATTAAACATAAATAATCGATGTTTGAATAGAAATTGTGATTTTATCTTTAAAAAATGCTTATATTTCAAGTGGGCGATAATCCTGAGTAAAAATCTGCATCTAACGAATTTATTGTGTTTTCAACATAAAATTAAGGGAAGGGTATGGAATAACGGGTCTAATAAAGCACTTTTTAAGAAAACTAGAAACAAGCAAACAAGTGGGCATTTCCAAAAAATATATTTTCCTACTAGCGCGTTTTTTTAAAATGTTGTGTAGTCAAAGACTCCGTTATTTCAATGATAATTCAATGCGCGCCATCTTGGTAACAAAGAGCGGGTGTGAATAGCTTGTGCTTTGCCAAGAGGGCAAGCACCTATTGCGATCGAAACGAAAATTCAGAAATGCTTCATTACAGTTTCCTGTAACAATTATCATATACAGTGCTTTTCAGATAAAAGTATCCACCTTTAATAACTTTTGTAATACTGGTATTTAGAAAAAATCCAAAAACACGTCAATTTATGTTGGAAGGGGCAAGCATTATGGCTTATTTAAACTTACTGGAAAAGCCACCCCTTCACCCCTAGCAGCATCCCCTTTATTTTTTTAAATTACTTTTCATATTTTTTATGTAAAATTTGGATACTCCTCTTTAAGCTGA
>CAJUYI010000891.1:0-11883 GCA_910591695.1 Galerucella pusilla | reverse complement strand
TGTACTATTATAACGCGTTACAAATTTGACTATTATGTTGACATCTACTTTATAGGTCATTGCAAGAATTTCAATTATACTGAATTTAAATTGAAATATAATAATGTAGAGCGAATCAGACACTGAAATAAATGTTACCTAGCCAAAAATAAGAGTAGAAGAATAAATAGTTTCCTTAAATTTACTGCCAGATAATTAGAAAAAATGATAGGTATATGAAAGCCTATAATCCCTGAGAAAATTGGAGACAATTAATTGAAGCATTCAAAAACAGTTAATTGATAGTGGTTGACAAAATATAGTATTCTACTCGCATATAATCATTAATATTTACGCACCTTCGTGAATAATAGACATAATTAGATGCTTTTTGAATAATATACTATTATTTTACTATCAGCATAAAAATTATAAATAAGATGAAATATTATTTAAATATATTACCTTGACAAATCCATTTTTCAATAGACAGAGGAAAAAAACGACAAATTCCACACAAACACTAAATAAACCAAAGTACACGAACATTTTTCAAGCTACCATCATTATGTGACTACATATTGACATTCATACTTGAAAATTGGTAACAAAAAGTACAAATTTCAACGTCCCAGCTGTTAACCCGACCATGTATGTTGTTATCAAAAGACCTTTCGAGGTTTTAAACATTTGATTATAAACGAATCACCTATTGTACTATAGTTTTAATTACAGACAATGTTAGTAATGCGAGTTGAAGAATTTCATTGAATTGTTTAAGATAAGATTATTTGTTTCTTTTTGAGTACAAGGTATTTCATAGTACAAGATAAAAGCCTTCACCTGTTACAACAAAGATTAAATTGTTCCGGCTTTTCTATTTTTTTAATCAAATAACAATATTTATTTTAAAAATGTAGATAAATGAATATTGCGTAATAATGTCGATAATAACATAGTAGGATGGTAAGAATTTTAGAAAGGAACTGTAGAGATTTTAAACGTGGATGGATGAATCCATAAACAGATCAACAGTCATCCAGGAAAACGTCGAAGCTGTCAAATAAATTTTCCAGTCCCCAGTCAACGCATTCACAAACCATATTTTGAATGTACCAGCAAGCGAGTGGAATCAGTGCTTCCAGGATTGGTTACAAAGTATGCAAAAATACATTTTCCTTTGTTGGGAGTAGTTTGAAAAACAATAGGGTTTTTTTTAGCGCTATGTTCAAAATATAAGATATAATCTTCATAATTAAGACAGAAGAAAGCGAAATGTGAAGAAATTACAACAACCAAAAGAATATATTGTTACTCACCTTTGCATTTCATGTTTTTCTTTCTGATGATTAACCAAAATAGCCCTTTGTTTTTTCTTAATAACAGAAGCTTCGTGCAATTTTCCCGTTTCTTTGAAATGTTTCCTTTGTATCTCCAACCAAGCTAATTCGCCTTTCGTTCTATCGAGAAGGGCTTGTTCTCTAATTTTCAAAATTGTCTTTAAATTTTCCAAGCGAGCATCTTCGTCTTTAATCATTTGTTCAAACTATTAAAAATCAAAGATTACGTAACATAAAGTGATATAGTAGATGATCTGAAGAATTATACAGGGTGATTCATTAAGAATGTCCAATCTCTGAACTGTAGATTCTAGACCTCAAAATATGATGATTCTGTACAACATGCCTTATGCAAATATTGCTAGTTTCCGAGATACGGGGTGTTCAAAGTTTTAATTTTGATTTTCGCAATAATTTTTTATGTTTTCACAATTTCTTTTTGAAAATTGGCAATTTTACGTTTTTTGGCACGAGGAATCATAATTTGCTTGCTCTTGATATCAAATAATCCTTGTCTATTATTTTTAATTACATCCGCGGCTTCTTCTATTTTCCGTCGCAGTTATGGAAGAGAAGTAGTTTTTTCATTGTAAACTAATGCCTTCATTTGCGACCAAATTGAAAGATCCAAAGGATTGAAATCAGGGCCTCTTGGTGGCCAAGTAAACTCACTTCCACGACCAATCCATCGATGCGGAAACTTTTGGTTTAAGTATTGACGAACTTGTAAAGAATAATGTGGTGGTGCTCCGTCGTGCAAAAACCACATATTTTGTCTTAAAGCGAGAGGTATATCCTCTAGTAATTCGTGTAAATGTTCTTGATGAAAATCTAAATAAAGAAGTCCATTTAAATTGGTTGGCAGTTCAAAAGGACCTATTAAATACCCACATATTACACCACAACAAATGTTAAGAATCCCACAGATGATTATTTTCATAATTAAATATTCCTCGTCTGGTAAATGTTGCCTCATCAGTAAAAAGAATTGTATCCAGAAAATCTGGGTTAACATTTTGTTTATCTTACAAAAAATGGGAAAATTGTAGACGCTTAGGTAAATATTGAGGTAATAAATTCTGAACAGGAGTGTAATGATATGGATGCAATTTTTCCAACTTCAGTATTCTCAAAATAGATGATTGGCTTATACCTGTTTGCAGACTTAATCGGCGAATACTGATATCTGGATTCTCCGTAACACAAATTAATATTTCATATTCTTCATCGGCAGTGAATTTTTTTGTAGCACCGTGCTCAGTTTCAAAGCGTAAAGACCCCGTTTCACCTAAGCGGTTGTAAAGATTTCGGTACATTTTGTAATTGGGTTGCCTTCGATTAGGGTATTATTGTGAATATCTTCGAGCCACAGCTGGACCACTATAATTTGACTGAGCAAACACACAAATCATATCGCGCATCTTATTATTGAAAAAATCGTTATGCTTAGGCATTATTTGATAAATAACTATTACATGTAAGCGGATCATAAAGTGTATTGAAGTAAATGGTGGGCATTTTGAGCATTTGCTTTGAAGTTATTTTTGTTTACAAATTTGTTATTGTTACATATTTAAGGAATCATAAATTTTTTTATGAAAAAATTTAAATTTATTGAACTTTTTAGAAGCAAATAACTCGATAACCGATTAAGTTACACGAATCAAAGAATAGTAACTTTTTTTTGTGGAATTTAACGCTTTTTAATATTTTTTTATTATTTTAGTTGTAAGTTTAGCCCAAAAAAAGTTTACTTTGATTTAATTAACACAAACAACTGTAACTAGCGCCCTCTATTAGCAATGTTAAATTAAGAGTGCAAATTATGAATCCTCATGCCAAAAAAACGTAAAATTGCCAATTTTTGAAAGAGAAATTGTGAAAACATAAAAAATTATTGCGAAAATCAAAATTTAATTTTAAACTTTAAACACCCCGTATCTCGGAACCTAGCAATATTTGCATAAGGCATGTTGAGCAGAATCATCATATTTTGAGGTCTAGAATCTACAGTTCAGAGATTGGACATTCTTAATGAATCACCCTGTATATTCTGTGGTTCAATGTTTTAATGCAACTACAACAATAAATTGTTCTGATCCTTGAGATTTACTATAAGAGAAATAATGAACTGTCCTGAAGAGCCTGAAGCTACTGAATTAAGAAATTTCCTTGTGGGAAAAAATGTATAGCTGTAAACTGTCATATATAATATAGTTTATCTCGAGCTAACCTACATTCATTTTTATGTGATGAGGGAACCATAACATAATGGAGTTTTATCTTATCAATATTTTTTCAAGTTTATTTTAAATGGATTTAAAAAAGTATATCTTACCATATTTAGAGATAACCCAGCAAAATTAACGCTTTGTATATTTTCAAAATTGGATAAATAATCCTCACTATGTACAGACATGGATTGATCAATTAAATTCAAATTTGAAACCTCTAAACCAGTAGAGATAATGCTGGTATCGTCTTTATCTATAGCAGAGTTTGTAAGAATATTTAAATCTTCACATATGGACGAAGTATTTATAAAAGAACCTCTGGAAAAGTTTATTTGGGAAGTTTGAGATCGAGTTTCCTTTGATCTAACCAAGTTTTCACTGATTTTTGTCTTTGAACAGGTACCGGCGTCAGAGTTTTTTAGATTTTTAGAAGTTATTGTGTTTTTAGTCTTGAGGGTTTCTAATGCCTACAAAAGAAATTAATTAATATAGAGAATAATAATCATAATTTCACCCAACAGATTTTACTATCCCTTTTAAGGGAAATACATACATGTATGTTCACATTAAATAAAAATGATAAAAACAGTGGTACCAGTGATAAAAATGATAAACAGAATAAAAAATAAAATACAAATGCAAAAAAAACGGAGCTCAAAACTCAAAATAAAAGCTGTCAACTAAAGAATCATATTGAATTCCTTGTTGTGGGTATGTTCCATTACTTTGAAAGTATCTCTGTACTCATCTGGCCCACTTGATAAAAAAACAATATCAAATGACTGTGCAAATTCAATGTCCTCAGGATTGGAGAATGGATCTGCATTATTCATCTTTGTACCAGGAATATATGATGTTCTATTTTTTAAATGAATGTATGACCAGAATTAACGAAAATCGGTCTTTATTGAATTTCGAATGTAGGTATGAGCTGCTTTAGTCTGAGAACTCAATCTAATAAGTAATAAAAAATATGAAATTCATTGAGTGCAACATTTATATTATTGTAGAATCCAAATTAACTGGACTTTTAATTTTTTTTTCAAAAAAAAATATATTCACCTGTTCTAATGCCGAAAATCTCCTCAGCGATTCGTTAAAATCGTTCAATAGATGAATTTCAGCTTCGAATTTCAAATGAATTTGATTAGCATCTTTCTAAAATCAAAAAAGATGAACATGAAGAAGAAAAGTACATTGGAACAACAAAGTTATGTATTCTGTCACTATGTTATCAGCTTGTATGGAATAATTGATTAATAAAAATTCCCACACAGTTAATCATAATAAACAAATCTATAAATATATATTTTTACAACAGAGCCGTATCCAAAAGTATTCGGCTCAAGTTTCGTTTGGCGGAAATTACAATAAAAATATTTTACAGAATGATGCTTTCCCAGAAAAATCTTAGCCCAAACCTGTTTATTTTTGCTCGAAAATGTATCATTTTTAAAAAAACTCGAATAATTTTTTTAAATAAGATTGCACATAAAAGAAGGTAAATATGAAGAACGGGGTTGCAATGGAAAATGCATGAAATTTTTGTTTTAACGTTTTTGATTCTAATTATTTGTTGTAGGTCATTCAACAAAGAGTATTATCGATGTAGATAAGGGTATGTTATATACAATGTGAGTTTAAGCATGGAATGCCCCCATTTATCCCGATTGTACAATTTTTAAACATTTTGGTATACAAGTCTTCTGATGCGGCCAATATTATGGTGGTATTTACATTGTTGATAGATAGCTTCATACTTAAAACCCACTCTGTATAATAAGACATTTTCCACATGGCCAAGTTTTAGTTATTACATGAAATTGAAAATAATCTTGTCACAATAGCGGTATTTTTGGACTTACAGAGGGCGTTTGAAACTATTAATAGGGGTAGATTATTGATGAAATTAAGAGCTATTTAATTGGTTTGGGGGGTTGTGCACTTGACTGATAGGGACATTATTTGGAAAACAGGAAACAAAAGGTAAAGGCAAATATTACAGAATAAAAATATAAGATGTTTCACTCTAGGGCGGTTTGATTCAAGTTGCTGTCCCAAACGGACACCGCACTCAGACCGGTAGATACCAGATAAGTTCGAAAAGCTTATTTTATTTTAAGATATACAGGGGTAATTAAAGAAATATATATTTAAATTAATAGGATTCTTTATCACAAAGGATTATTTATAAATGTTAATTATTTCGAAAAATGTTCAGGATATGAATTTAAAAAGGTAAATAAAAAATAAACTTGAATTTTTAAAATGAATCAATTCACAGTTTTTATCCAGCATCTTAGTAATTTTGTGATACTTGTTGATAATCCAGCAGATATTTATCACAAATTCAATTAAATGTACTCATTAGCCACCAGAATAATAGGGCCACTAAGTCTTAAATTTTGATCTTCAAATAACGCGGTTTTTTGGATTGACAAGGTTAAAACAGTAAAAAGAGAAGCAGCTGCAGGATACCTTTATTAAAAATTTTTATAAATGTAAAATACTAAGTTTGGAGTTTGGTTTATGTGTTAAATTTAATCTATTGTTTTTCAAATCTTTCAATATACATTTGAGAGTAAAATATATACGGACTCTGGTATAGAGACTGGCATAATATTTGAAAGGAAATTGATTACATGGATGATGGAAAGAAAGTTTGGTAAATTCGTTCAAAAGGAACTGACCAATTCTCCTTTGGTTAGCTATGGCACTGAATATTTGTGTTTTCTTGCGTAATGTACTTGTTTATATAATATCCTTATTATAAAAATGACAATAACTTAACAAAAGAGGCAGCAAAAAGAGAGGTCTGGTAGTCAACCAAGAGAAGACAAAATATATGCAAATCTCGAGGAAGACGGACAACGCAGCCACTATAAATATGGGAGATTACACTTTTGAAAGAGTAAGTCAATTTAGATACCTGGGAATAATAATTGATGGGAAGAACAACAGAAGTGCAGAGATCAACGCAAGAATAATCGTCGGAAACAAAGTGTATTGGAAGTATCAGAAACTACTAAGGGACAAATGCATCAGTAAAAAAACCAAGATCAAAATTTATAAAGCCACAATTCGACCAGTAATAACATATGCCGGAGAAAATATGAGCCTAACTGATAAAGACGAAGGAAATCTCAGAGTTCTAGAGAGGAAAATCATGAGGAGGATAATAGGCCCAGAACATATTCCGAATGAAGGGTACAGAAGGCTATATAACTACGAAATAGATCAATACATGAATGGTGAAGATATAGTCAGACATATAAAGGCACAACGACTAAGATGGTATGGGCATCTTCGAAGAAGGAATAACGACGATCCAATAAGGAAAATCGCTGACTGGAAGCCTGCAATCCAGAGACCCAGGGGACGTCCCAAACTCAGATGGGAAGCTTTGCCATTGAAGAGAAAAATATTAATATGATTTTTTGCTCATTTCAACAATTAATAAATTTAAAAAATCTATACAACATAAAAATAAAACACGAACAACCAATAAACACCGTTCTAAAATAACAGCGCTCGACTGGCGACGTCCCTTATAATATGCCAAATTAAATGCAAGTAAGGACGTAACGACGTACTGTACCATCCAAGTCACCAGCGGCATTGGTGCTTTACGCGATAAATTCGAATGAGTGAAACATCTTATATTTTTATTCTGTAATCTTTGATATTATGGTGGTATTTACATTGTTGATAGATAATTTTATACTTAAAACCCACTCTGTATAAGAAGACTTTTTCCACATGGCCAAGTTTTAGTTATTACATGAAAATGTTACTCACTGCATCTGCCTTAGTTGACACTTTACTGGATCTAACTGAAAAATTCCGAATCATTTGACTACTTTTATCCTTATTTTGAGCATTAATTATTTCCGAATCTCTTGTTAGGGACACTTTGGGCTCGCTCAACGGTGGAATATTAGATTTCTCGCTTAAACTGGATGAACCTCTTTGTGTGTTGATATTTTTAATACTAAGATCAGATCTTGATGAATTTGTACTTATAGAGCCAGATAGTCGAGTTTCTGTACCAGCTGCTGAATTTTTACTTGATGTAATTATTTGATCTTCACTAATAATACTGTTAATTTTATCATTTGTTTCAATATATTCACTTTGTGGTTTTTTAACATCCACTGTCTTGGGACTTGAATCTTTCGATATGCTTGTAAATGATCTTGATTTCTGTAAATTCATACAATGTTCACCATGCTCATTGTCAATAATCTTATTGTTTGAAGATTTGGATGCATTGCTACTCATCAACATCTCAGTGTTGATACTGGAAACATTTTTTTGGCTTCTAGTGGATGAAACGTCACTTAGTGGCTCAGGACTGGCCACTTTAACTATATTGTATCCAGATTTATTGAAGCTTATGATAGATCTTCGACTTCTATTTAGGTCTGTTTCAAAATCTGAAGAATAAGATTTCTCCATTGATAAATTGCTACCATATTTTTGGCTGGATGAATTGTTTTTATTCAACTTAGAATCAGAATGTATCTGACTTTCTGATCTTGTAGTGCAAATGGTGTGAGGAACTAATTTCATATTGTCTATTTTATCTGTACTTATAGCCAGGTTTCTATTTAATGTTGAAGCTTTTTTAACAGATTCTTTATTCTTTTTTAAAGAAGTACCACTTTCGCTGGATATCTCTGGGATATTCTTTGAAGTATCCGATTCACTTTCTGTTACTGTTATTTGTATGGGATACTTTTGCAGATCGTAAGTTTTCTTTGGTATAAGTTCTAAATGTTCTATACCAGCTGGATCTAAATTTAAACTTGTGTGAGAAATAAAAGATTTCAAATCTTTTTTAGAATTGTTTTCATTATTGTCAAATGATATCATTTCTATTTTTTCAATAGGGATTGGAGAAATTAACGAATTTTGTATTCCTATATCTGCTTTTGTTATTGTATTGTTAGCTGTCTGTAATTTCTTTGTCATTGTATTAATAAAATTGAATGGATATGCTTGTGGTGGTTGTTCTTCAAGCCATTTTGGACAGTCTTTTTGAATAATCTCCGTTTGAATTTCTTTAGAATGTTTTGGTAGGTCATCACATTTTTTAATGATATTTGATTTGCTCTTGTTTTCTACAGGTGTTAAATTAGATGCACACATGTGAGTACCCTAGAAAATAAAATAAAAATAGTGGAATAAAACCAATAAATCAACTAAATCAAGTACCTTTTCAATAATAACATTATTTGGAGATCTTACAGTTACATTGGACAAATATGATTGTGGAGATTTGTATTCCAAGATGTTTTTAACAGATTCACCATTAGTTTTTACTGACTTTAAAATCTGGGTATCTTGCTCTACATCTTCTGTACTGAACAACTTTCGAGCTGTTAAATGTTCAAAGCTCCTAATTTTTCTACCATCATTTGTTTCAGTAGTTCTATCTTCATCATTAGATTCTTGTTTATTGATATTTTTATCAGTGGGAGATGTTCCATTTATAGTTTTATCCAACTTACCTCCTTGTTTTTCTCTAAACGTTATGGTGGCTGAATGTTTTTTATTGATTTCACCTCCACGAGTAAAGTTTCTAGCTAATATGACAATCTTTTCTGGATGATTTTTTTCACTAGCACCTAAAAAATTATGGATTTTTACCCTATCATTGAATTGCATTAGTAAAAATAACAACCCTCTACATAATATATATAAACCCAGTAGTGGTAGTTACCTACTATTACTAGATTAATGTAAAATAGGAAATTACCTTTTGAATTTTTGTTTTTGTTTTTAAATTCTGGTGAAGGTGGGTGCAACAAATTTGGATTCTTATGTTTGACAGGGTGAGTACTATTTATTTTGTCCATGGACTTAGATTTCTGCATATTATTTGTTAAATTAGTTTCATGAGGCCTAACATAAGTACTTTTGTCTGATGATTTTGATCTTTTTGCTCCAACATTTTGGGCCAATAACAACAAGGATTTTTTATGTAATTCCTGTAGTTTCTTTTTTTGTATTTCGGCATTAATTTTGGCTTCATTTTTAATCTTGGACTGTTCTAAACGTTTTTCCTTTTGTTTCTTAATATATTTTCTCGCTTCTTTGACATCATAAGTACGTGATTTTTTAGGAGATTCGACGTTTTCAGTGTTTCTTGGAATGTTCGTATCGGATTTTTGTTTGGAATGTTTATTTTCATATGATTTTAGTATTTGTACTTTATTTGGTGACTTCAATCGTTCATCTTTAACTGTATTAACCAACAAATTAGATTTTGATTGTGAGGGACAAACTAAATTTTTTCCTTCGTCTATTAGATTTTGTAATTGAGTTTTTAATTCTTCTGTTTGTTTCTTTGTTTCTATAATTTTTTTAGCGATATCTGTTTCGCCTGACATGATTTGAAATCAAACAATAACTACCTTACCTAAATCACAGCCTCAAATGGCGACGATTATCACAGTATTTACTATATAAGATATTTATTTCAACTAAAACCTGCATTTCTTCAACAGGCAAGTTCTTATGTTAATTCCATATAAAAATTCATTTACAATTTTTTTGTACCCTCCAGCCAACCATAGACCTACTTCTTCCAATTTGTGTTCCAATTCCAACGTCTGGATCTTCTATCCTTTTTCTGTCTGTACACACAGCCACAGATTACACCAACACTAGTTGGTGTATTCTGTGAATCAGCAGAGATGTCATAATCTTTTATCTATGGCCGTATGCTTAGGCAATCCAGATCACGTGACCTAATATGGCCGTGCAGGGCAAACAATTTAAACAGATAGGTTAGTTGTTAGCAAAGATTATATTATGTTGTTAGTTTGTGGTTAGTTTTGTATTGACTGTTCAGTCAGAGGCAGTGCTAAAGACTTTTTAGTCGAATTTATTAGTATATCTTGCTTCAATTTAGTATATTTTATTAGTGTTTAGTATATTGTTCATTTAATTAGTATTTTTTATTTAGAATATATCACTTTTCTTAGTTTTTATAAATAGTTATTGAACAAAACTGAACAAAATGCCTGCTACATACAGCCTGATATTTGATTTTTGATTCTGTTAAATCATCTCTATTGATTGCTGCTAACCACATCTCTCTACGCTTCTTACTTAATTCATTCTTGTGCACCGAAAATGTGTTCTTTAAAACAGCGGGGACCCTAAAAAAGCTTACTTGGTCTCGGTTTGAACTGCTCCCACAACCGACTACAATACAAGTCGTTGGCATTTTGAAGTAGGTGCTCCACTCCTGAAATCCTTAAGCATAAAAGTTAAAAACTGCAGGTGATATTTTCCAATTCAAGCAAGAGAAATTTGAATGCCAGCAATTTCATAAAAGTTTTACTTTCATTACAATATTGTATATGTTTTAGTCATTGTGTACTTACCCGTAAATATTAAATAATAATTCTTGAAAGTCTAAAAACCACTAACAAAAAAATATTGTTCTTATATAGGTACACAACCAAAATTTGGTCCTAAATTGATATACCCAGCTTAAAAGTTTCATAAAACTGAACTTTTCTCCAAAATAAACACTTATGTATACCAAAATCAACGCTCTACAATGTATTAAATCACATTTGTTTGCCCTGTGTCGCAATTTTATTTTACAGGTCACTGGATTGCCTAATTAATTTTGGATAAAGAAGTAGATCAACTCGACATGATGAGTAGTTAAAGTGGTATTAGCAAACAAGAACCCTGGGAAATATGTGAAATAAAAGGAAGGTCATCGCAACCAGTCAATTATCCGATTTTCAGATAATTTTCGGATCGAATATCTTCTAGTATTAGAATTACTAGCATATATTATACTTCCTTAGATCGGACTGCTAGTGAAGTTTTTAAATTTGTTGAACAATTAAAGCTGAAACTCTTGCCCTTCGTAGATAGAAGTTTGTCACCCATGACTGGAAGATGATCCCAGCCAGTAGAAAATATAATCAATCGGTCAGAAAATCTACAACCGACGGAAAATATTCCCCACCGGCTTACAGGATTTTCTACCGGATGCACTCTGCCAGAAGTTTGTCTTTACTAGCAAAGTGCATTAATGAAAATATACAAACGGGAACAAATAAATACAAACAGTAAATATAAAACACAATTTACACAGTATAAAAATATTTTAAAATTAACATATTAACACTCGAATATCACCACTACTTTACCAACCCCTACTACTCTCAAGCTTGAGCATGCAAATACTAAACCCATACAGTTACGAAAATAAAAATGCAGAGTATAGATTCTGTAGAACATATCCATCGATGATAAAATTTCTGTAACAGAAACTCAAACAAAATTTAAAAAATTCT